>OY978530.1:47170766-47425766 GCA_963854835.1 Megamerina dolium
TTTTGTTAATTTATTGTTTGAATGTTTTAACTATAGGGATAATTTTGGAAATAATTAAAAATAAAAGAAAAAGATATGTACAAAAATCCGCGCACTGCCGTATGGAGAGATAAAACGAGATTAATCATTAAGAACAATAGGAAAAAAATATAGAAAAGAGAAGTTAAGAAGAAGAGAAAGGGAAAGAGAAGGAGAAAGCGACAAATTGATAAAATATAACATATCAAATTGTTGGGTTGCCAACCCAATGAAAATTATAATTTAAAGTTAATAAGTGCGCGACATTTCTGTTCTGGCATAGACAATATGAATCTCTATTCGAATTGAGAATTGGGACATAAGCTGTGTTGTCCGTCACACTGCTCAATGTCTCACCTAAATATATTCCAGGAGATACTTCCTGTTTCTCTACTATAATTGTTTCGAAATTTGTATTTACTTTCATGGGGACTACTCACTGGTGTGTAGTATTCTATTACTCTCGTTCAACGGTTTGAGGTAAAGTCATCAAATGTTGTTTTCGTTCACCGAAGAAAATCAGCTTCTTTTTCATAGTATTAATAACCGATCGGTTCCATAAATTGTCTCTACCTAGGATACCATCAGCATACACTTAATCTCTCTTCAGAGATTAAGTGTAGCTCTAAAATTAAATCTTTAGTCCTCTCGTGTTGGACTGCTATTGACCCTAATGTGGAGACAAATCCTCCGAATGCACCACTAAGATTTTTCCTTAAATGTCGCTTCTTGCTTGACTCCCAAACAGTAGCCATGTTTGTTATTACTGAATAGGAAAGATGGTTCAACAATCCCCCTGGACGCTTGACTACAAAGTTCCGCCAACTTGCTATCTAACTTGGAGGGTGTGTCAACAATCTCTAATGACACATGACTAACACCTTCCACTGGCCTCGTTTAGAAAAATTTTGGGGTTCCCGGTTTATTGGCCCTAGCTGGGCCCTCGTAGTTTCCCGGGTTTTTTTCCCATTCTTTGCGTTTATAACAGTCGGTGATCCTGTGTCCCGGCTTCTTACAGATAAAAGGTGTGCATGACAAATTGAACTCATGTCCGTATTTTTTACACTGTATGCAATAGAGCATGTTTTTTCTCCTAAAACAGTCGTCTCTGGTGTGCCCTTTTTTGTCGCAGAAGGTGCAGGTAGGAACTTTCCTCTGGCTATTTTGGGGATTTACGTTAAACTGATTGAATCGCTGTCCTTTTTCTAGCAGAGAACCCGTGTTTACGGCCTCCTCTACTAATTCTTCTAACGTGCCCGTCTTACCTAGTATATGAGTTTTTAACAATGGGTCTTAAAGGCTTGATATAAAAGATGTCCTCGCATACCCCTCTAGCTCTTTTAACAACGCTTGGTCTCCGATCCCACCATATCTATTCTTAATGCATTGTATCGCCGTGGATTGTAAATCACCTAATCTCCTTGCAAAAACACGTATATCCTCCTGATGTAGTTGGCGTGTGACTTATATTTGGTGCGTGAGCGGTTCCAGTCGAACGGTCTTCAAATATGTGTTTCGCAAAAGTGTATACAATTCCTTTATATTAGAGAATTTCTTACTTACATGCTACGAAATCTTCCAACTCGTCGGGTTTTATGGCTTATTTTGCTAATTCGCACCCAGAAATGAAATGGTGTACTTCGGTCCTCAAATCTTTAGACTCCGCTTCAGTGAGTACTGGGACTAGTCTACTGACGGTCTGTGCGATTTCGTCAATACGCATTTTTAGCTTTAATTCGGGTTGTGCTTCTGGTTGTGTTTTTCGTACTGGTACGGCGACTGGTACGGTGTTTCTTGTGGTAGGCAGCGTTCTCTTTCGAGATTCCTCTCTTTTGCCTTGAGTGCACTTAACTGCTCAGAGTCAACAGTGGTTCTAAGAAATGCCCTTTTCTTTTAGTAAATCTTCTAAGTCCTTATTTCTATTAAGAGTCTTAGTAATCTCTACTTCTAGCTGTTCCGCGTCGGCTTCCTGTTTTGCGATCTGAGTTCGCAGAGCCCTAATTTCTATCTCTGTTGCTTCTCTTTTTCCACAACACTCACTAAGTACCTAACGGCTAGACTCAAGGTTGTAACGCACAAGATTAGCACCTAGACCTAAGCTCCTAAATATCCTTCGAGACTATCACACTAGTTAACTGAAATAAAACAATTATACTTTATTAATGATACTTGCGATTTTGGGTATTCGCTTTATTCCTGGTGGTATTTTCAATTTTGCACTTTTACACTAATACTGAAGGGCCTCGTAAGGATAGCAGTATTTTACAATTTCTTACACGCTAGCACTTCACACTCGGTATAAGACTCACAACTGAAAAGCCCTTGCCTTCACTAAGCTGGCAGCTTATATACCCTTTTCTAATACTAGCAACATATCAATCTACCCACATACCAACATATAACATATAATAATATATTCACACCACTTGTGTGTTTGTATGTATGTGTTTATGTACACGATCGATGCACTCCACATGTGTGTATATATTACGTGAGAAAGCAACTTTTAGACATGAGTAGTCCGCGTGATTTTAGTTATCATGTATGCTTACACAGGTATGCTTACGTAAGTGCAGAATTACGAATTGTGTGGGAAAGTGCTTTGTCAGCATTTTCACACCCAACTGCAACTCAGCTGGCTCAATGTTCTGGCATTCCACAATTAAAAGTAATATTAGTATGGATTGTGTATATCACAATTTCGAGCAATGTTGGTATGTGTATGGATAAATATGTAGTTAGCAATTTCCGGAAATATGTCGCGAGGTAAAATATGCATATGTGCATATTTCATATTTTGGCTCGCAATAATATTGAAACATACGGTGCTCCAATATCTTGTAAAGCAAGACTGCTTGATCCATGAAGGTTAGAAATCGCAAAATGCAAATTTAATTTAATGATGCGAGAAGGCATAATTCGACCATCAAAAAGTAACTGGTAGGATCCTCTTCTGGTCCCTAAATCTAACGGCAATTGGAGACCATGTGGAGATTATCGCCAACTCAATCGTATAACTATACCGGATCGTTATCCTGTAACATTTATTACCGATTTTTGTAAAAAATTATTAGGTTGCACTATATTTTTAAAACTGGCCCTAGTTAAAGCTTATCACCAGATACCAATGAATCCTGTTGACATCCCAAAAACCGCAATAGTTACATCACGTGGACTTTATGAATTCATTAAGATGCCTTTTGGGTTAAAAAACTCAGCACAACGCTTTCAACGTCATATGAACAATACTTGCAGAGGATTAGATTTTTTATTCGTATACATAGATAACATCTTAGTTACAACTAAATCCGAAAAGGAACATTTACAACATTTGGAAACACTTTTTGAAAAATTACAAAATAATGGTATAATTATAAATCCATCTAAATGTAGTTTTGATATTACTGAAGTGAACTTTGTGGGATTTCACATTATTGCTCAAGGATTCTCAGCAATTCCATCTAAAGTTGAAGCTAATCTATATGACTCAAAGCCCAGAACGATCAAAGATCTGCGAAAAACACATTTTTTTTAGAAAATTTATGAAAAATGCCGCAAAACATCAAGTTTTACATTTTTACATTATATACGGATCATATGCCACTCACATTTGCGTTTTTGCAAAAATCCGAGAAAGCAAGCCCAAGACAATGTCGGCAACTAGATTTCATTTCACAGTTTACAACTGATATAAGACATATATCAGGAACTCATAATGTCGTCGCTGATAATATGTCTCGTATTGAAGAGTTATCACACATAGATTATAAATTGTTATCGAATCTTCAACGTGATGAAGAAGAACTTATAAATCTTTTAAAAGACACGTCAAAAACTAGTTTAAAATTTAAACAAATGCCAATTTCTGACAATAAATTAAGGCTATACTGCGATATTAGCGGAAACCCGCATTTACCATTTGTTTGCAAAACGTTCCGACGAGAAATTTTTGACAATATCCATGGTTTGAGTCATACAAGTGCGAAAGTAACACAAAAACCGCTGAAAACTAGATTCGTGTGGTCCTCAATAAAGAGAGAATCTCGTGAATGATGTCGCAATTGCCAGAGTTGTCAAAAATTAAAAATAAGTAAACGCACTAAAACTAATGTTAGTTCATTCGGTATTTCTTCGCAACAGTTTAAAGACGTCCAACCTTCTGTTGGACCATTGTCCCCATCAGAAGGTAATTCTTATTTACTTACATGTATCGTATCGACCGGTATAGTAGATGACCTGAAGCTATTCCAATGGTTGGCACTAAAACTGAAACAATATGTCAAAAATTATACGATACATGGATTGCGCGGTATGGAATACCATCATCAATAACAACAGATCGAAGACGACAATTTATTTCCCACACTTATAGATATAGAACTTTCGCCTTCACAAATTTTATTTGGAGAATCAGCCACTCTGCCTGGAGATATTATTAATTCAATAATTAAAAACAGACCACAATCAGATATGGTTCAAAAACTTCAAAATTGTCATAATTTTTTCAGCCAGTTTTTCTCAACCACAATTCTAATAAAAAGCCATGTTTTGACACATAAGAAACGTCATGAATGACAACGTCAGCAAAAATTGGAATTGCCAACGTCCTACTGGGCTAACCTCTAGTAACCTCTAAGACACCACAGTGTACAAACACCAGACGTATCAACACTACATTACACTGGACTATGAACATTCACAATACGACGACCGACACTCTTTGTGTTCATCACGGCTACCTCGGCTATCAAACGGAAGAGGGGCCGTGGTTTTCAAACCGCCATCACGACACAGTGGATGGACAATAAAGCTGACCATGCCGACTCATACACACCCACTCACTACTTCGATATATTGCTTACTCTGTCTTACTGTATCATAACTATAACTGAGTAAATATAATAAATCCAACATTAAATAAATAATAAAACGAACAAATTGAAGCAAATTGAAATTGTTTCAATTTGTTAGCTTTTACTATCACGAATTGCACTTTTCAAGTAAATACTAAAAAAAATTTCAACAAATGAAAAAGTCAATAAAATAACAAAAAAAAAAAGATATACATACAAGGAGCGACAATTATGTATTAAGACTCGAACCATATCTCAGCAACCAAGCGCGCCATGTATGTGTGAGCACATGCGTTTTAAAGCTTCAACCTTCCTCTGCTAACTGTCAAAATTTCATGGCATTTGGTTAACATTTAATGTTTATTGACATTTTACAAAACACGTATTAGTTTGATGTTGAAATTTTAACATGGAGCAAAGAGCAGTCATTAAATTCCACGCACTCATTGTTCGTCAATTTTTGGCTCGGAATCAGGTCTGTGTGTTGAATCACTCGCCGTATTCACCTGATTTGGCACCGTGCGACTTCTTTTTGTTCCCAAAACTGAAATTGAAGTTGAAAGGATGCTTTTTTGATGTCATTCACACCATACAACGGGCTTCGACGAGGGCACTGGAGGCATTTCCGAAAAATGAGCTCGAACACGCGTTTGATGCACTATTAAATCGATGTAACAAGTGTATTGAATCAGGAGGAGAATATTTCGAATAAATATACCGAAAAATTAGCAGATATCGTGTTTTAATTGTGTTTTCTAGAGGCAGTCTTAATACATAATTGTCGCTCCTTGTATATACATATACGATCAGTTGGGGTAAATGGAAACACTATCTACTTTTTTACAGAATCGTTTTGAAAAACTAAAAAAAAAAAATATTTAGGACACCTTTTCAACTTTCGAACACTAATATTGTTATTAAGAAACATATCGTATTGCACTCTCATCAATAACTAGCGCATTCAAACTCATAAAACGCAAAAGAATGGTGTTTACGTTTACCCGGCGTTGTTTATATTTCCCCCAAATATTTTTAAAATGTAGGGGTGAATGTTTACTGTGCGTTCGCTTCCTGTAGACTCTAGGGACTTCGGTGTAGGGTAGGACGATTTTGCTGTTGATTTTTTACCTACAAATTCTGTTTTCACAATGTTTACATTTACCAGATAAAGGATTATTACCTTTTTAACAGTACATAGTTCATATGAGGTCATATGAGATTTACAATTTTTCAAACTTTCAAACTTTTGCTATCAGTTGACAGATGGTGTTGAGTACAATAAAATGCACCGCTGTTACAACTGTTACAATAAATAGTTATACTTATTTCATTCCCAACTATTCCTAAAAGGAAGTATGTAGTGGTAGCAGTGGTTCTATTCGCTTAGTGAAATATTTATTTTAATACTTGACCACCGACGTAGTAATACGTCTTCTCTGCTCATAGTGAAGTTAGCTAACGTTGCTATATTTCTTCTCTTTTTGGATTTTTTTTTATCAAAACCAATTTTTCTCATATGTAAGTATAATAATAATATAGGAAGAAAATGTACAGACTAAAGAAGAAAAAATTAATAATTATCTCTGTCCATAGAAATTCCCACGTCTAGGAGCGAACACTATCCAAAGCAATAAGTCAGATGATCATTTTTGAGAGATTAGATCTTGCTCAGAAAAAAATAGTGGTTTACTCTTCTAATCTATTGATATTATTCACCAACCCGACCACTTGCTGTGCTGTAACACAGACGGTATTCCAGTAACAGCGCGAGTATATGAATATATACAGAAGTAACGGGTAATGCTCGAAGTTCGAGCACGTCAGCAGGTCAGAATCGTAAGATTGGGAATCAGCTTTAAAGTAAAGTTAAACCTAAAATTTACCTAAGAAAAAAAAAATATTTGCAGTAAAAATAACCAAACAAAAATATAACGAAAGTAAGATACATGAAAGAAATTAAATGAGGAAGAGTTAAGAAATATGAATAATAGAAATTGAAATTAAAGGAAAAGTTGAAGAAGAGAAAAAAAGGGAGGGGAAAATGTAAAGAAAAAAAAGGAGAAAGGGTGATTTTTTATATATATTTATTTATATATAAAATTATATGTACCTGCTGCAGGTGCTGATGACCTGCCTGCCGAGTTGTTTAAGACCGGAGGCGATGAGCTGCTGGCCTGCTTGCACCAGCTCATAAGCAGAATATGGTCGGATGAAAGCATGCCTGATGATTGGAGGCTCAATGTTTTCTGTCCCGTACATAAAAAGGAAGCCCCACAACTTTCGCTAACTACCGAAACATAAGTCTCCTGAGCATCGCATACAAGGTCTTATCGTGCGTATTGTGTGAAAGATTGAAGCATATGCTCAGCAAAGAAAAACAGATCGTCACACATCACCAATTCGTCGATTATAAAGCCGCTTTCGACAGTCGGATAAGGGATTACCTCTACACAACTATGTCTGAATTTGGTATACCTGCAAAACTCATTCGACTTTGCAAAATGACACTGCTTAACTCTCGTTGTGCAGCGAAAATTGGGAAACACCTTTCCCCTCCCGTTAACATTTACGTTAATGACACTATCTTCAACAAAAGCGTCATGCTGCTGGCGTATGCCGATGATATTGACATAATCGGTATCAACTCGCGAACAGTCAGTGCAGCATTCTCTGAATTGGAGAGAGTCACGTTGAATTGGTCTTATGGTGAACGAAGGCAAGACGAAGTACCTACTGTCTACAAACAAAGAGTTCCGGCGTCTTGGACAATACGTCACTGTTGACACTTACATTTTCGAGGTGGTGAAGGAATTCGTCTAACTTGCAACCAGCATCAACAATTGTAATGATGTCAGCCTGGAGATCGTGCGTAGGATAACTCTTGCTAACAGGTGTTACTTTGAGCTGAGTAAGCAATTGAGTAGTCGAGCTATCTCTCGAAGCGATCTTCGAGAGATAGCTCGAAGTCTCTATAAGTCCCTCATTTTTTTCTGTCCTAACATATGGCGCAGAAGCCTGGACAATTTCCAACACGGATGAGAAGATGCTTGAAGTTTTCGAGAGAAAGGTTCTGCGCAGGATCTTCGGACCTATTTGAGTTAATGGTGAGTACCGTGTGAGGTACCACGATGAGCTGTATGAGCTGTACGCTGACATTGACATAGTAAAGTGAATCAAAATCCAGCAACTGCGCTGGCTGGGTCATGTCGAGCGAATGGAAGAAGACGCTCCAGCGAAGAGGGTGATTAATTTGCACCCGCTGGAGACGCAGAAGAAGAGGAGACCGAACCTCCGTTGGAAGGACCAAGTATTGGGTAACCTAGCGGCGCTTGGAATATCCAATTGGCACCAGCAAGCGATGAACAAGGAAGACTGGCGCCGCAATATATGTTACGCCTAAATCGATGATCGGTTATTATGGCCACATAAGAAGAAGAACAATACTCTGTAAAAGCGTTGTTAAAATATCAAGTTATACATCATATACAAAATTCAAATGTAATACAGTTTTTTCTTTTCTTCTGTTTTCTTATTTTCGCATGTTGTCCCGTCCTCAAGCTGTGATAGTGAGTCAATTAAATAGCTGTAAGTCGAACTTACATCGCTTAAATCGGCAGATATGTAGTAACATGGTATAATAATGAAATTAGGGTAATTATAATTATAGTGTCAAACTCGAGTGTTTGTGTTCTGTTCTGATGTTGTATTAAACATGATGCTGTCAGATAGCAATTCTATTAAATTTATACAATAATTTAGTACTAATATATTGTGGAGGATTGTCGTTAAAACAGAGCTAATTTAAAAAGAAGAAAAGGCTAGAAAAAGCCATGAAGCTCAATCCAACATTTTGAAGCTAAATGAAAAAAAAAATAAATAAATAAATCTAGACTCGAAAAGGATAAACTGGCAACTGATATACATAAGAACTAAATTGCACTCTAATTGGTTGTCGAACATTTTTAACAACGTGCACAAGCGCGAGCACAGCCTCACCGCGTGAAAGTTCGACACAAACTAAATGCTCTTGCGGTGTCAGTGTGCTCTAGCCTGTGTGAAGAAAAAACAGCTGATCTTCGCACTTTAAGTGGATCACACATCCCCGATTTAAATGATAGTCTATATGCAGCGTGTTGCAAACACACCAAACGTTTAATTTGTGGATGCAAGGTTGATATTTAGAATACAGTTCATTTAATGTCGTTAATTTATGGATGCAAAGTTGATATCAGAATAGTGTTCATTTAATGTCGTTCTATTACATTTAAGGAACTCATATTTTTTGTACTTGCTCCTGAAAGATAACAAGTACTGCATGAACGGTTTTCGGTCAATAAGTTGGCGACCGCATCACCAATCATCGTTAAATTCATGTAAAATAAAACTTTGATTTTCTAACTATTTACCTGAATTTGAACTTTTTCTCTACTTCCCTAATCAGAACTGGACGTTCCTTAATAAAAACGATTTTTTTAGGACGACTATAAATTGTGGATGACGGTTGGTCTATTAACCCACGGTTCGACTTCTTTAGCTATCCGATAAATTTTCAAAGGAAAAGGTCTAAGGCTACAATAAATAAAAAATGTTTAACTTTGGCTTTCATCGTTTAATATCTGCTTATAAATACTATGCGCAGAGTTCTGATCAAATCTCCCTTTGCAATATAGATCTATCTCCATATCGAAGTTAATTTTACAGAAATTCAGTAAGCTATTATTATAAGAGTTAAGTATATAGCGCTTTGTAAAATAAAATATGTGGCGACAACATGTATCAAATGAACTAAATTACTGTACTAAATTTATCTTTTGTAACATATGTGTATATGTAGAGTAGTATATACAGAGCAGCGGACTTCCGTTTGGTGTTGGTTCTAACTCACAGTATAGAACAAACATAAGAACCTCAATATTTTTCCTTTTGATACGAACGTGTGCGATCGCGGGGCCTCTCAAAAACGGCATATAATTTTCTTCCTTATACACATTCTTTTTGTTGCACTTGAGGCGCATATTATATCAAATTATTTTATATGTTTATGAACAGGGTTTGGAAAAATACATTTGACAATGATTAAAAAAAAATTATTTTCATGAAGAATGAATTTTACTACGAATATTCCTTAAGCAAATGAATATACACTTTTATTTTACGTTTCTTTTCATTCTTGAAAAATCGTATGCATCGATTTTATGTATACATTCTTCAATACAGCGAACGATAAATTCCATTCTTCGGGAGTTGTTTCGCGCGTTTGCGTTTTTGGCTTTGTTATCAGTCGTGAAAGAATGTATGCATTATGGTACAACTAGCCACGAACGTACCGCCCGTACGTAAGAACAAAAATTTGTCAAAAGTTATACCCGTAGCGGCGACGGAGAAATCGACTGTTCTTTCTTGTATACATACATAACAATGTTGCCATGTATCACTGTGCGTGCATGCTTTTAATCACACTTATCACATTTTCATGATCAAATTTCATAATATAGATGTTAGAAACTAAAAAAAAAAAATAATATAAGTGAAGTATATTTTAATAAATAACTAAACACGATGATAGTTTTGATTAATTAAAAAAAAACTAAACTTTCTTAGTTTATTTCTTATTTATTTATAAAAGTCTAAGCTGGTAACCCTGTAAACATATAGAGCGATCAGCTGACACGGGTTTACGTAAAAAATCAAATTGCTGTTGATTCTCTCCGCTACGGGCTACGGGAACGTCATCGTCATACGGTAGTGAGATTTCGTTAACACGACATTCCCATAAGATAGGTGGTGTCAGATGACACGTTCTACGTTTTTACGTTCGTGGCTAGTTGCAGCATTAGAGTATCCGATAGAACGATGGCAAAAGAATGATAATGAGTTAAACAGATGAGAGGCAGAGAAAGAAATGATGGAGGTTATCATCGTACTTGTCATCTATCATTTTCGATGCGAGGCCAGGCAAACACATAATGTGGGTGACATGCCGTATGACCTGTCGCGTGTAGCACGCATCGACAACGCCAGATGACAAGACTTTGATGCTGGTGTAAACAATATGTTTGTTTGACTATATATTTAACTTATACTCAATTTCCTCCCTCTCGATTTTGCTACGATCAAGTCAACACGTAAACTTTGTAACAAATTTGAATTTACTTATCAAATTATTCTGGAAATAATTCTTTTTTACAAGTATAATTAAAACAGATTGCGGAACCAGAGTCCCAATTATGAATTTTGTTACATGAGCGAAGATTTCCGTATTCTTCCTGCTACAACAACACCAACAACAGAAAGAGACTTGCATGACTGAGAAAAAATTTAAAGTATATATTTTAGGCACAACACACCAATGTAACAAGCGTTCTGCCGGTCAGAATATATATATATATATATATATATATATATATATATATATATATATATATATATATATATATATATATATATATATATATATATATATATATATATATATATATATATATATATATATATATATATATATATATATATATATACATGCTTATATATATATATATATATATATATATATACATATATATACATATGCATATATATATATATATATATATGTATATATATATATATATGTATATATATATATATATATATATATATATATATATATATATATATATATATATATATATATATATATATATTACTTACTTTACTTACAACCGAATATCGATTTAGGCCGAAAATAACATGTTTCGTCAGCCATCTCTGTTCTTCGCTAGCTGGCGCCAGTTTGAAATTCCCAGCGCCGTCATGTTCTCCAGTACTTGGTTTTTCCACCGAAGGTTAGGTCTTTTTCTTCTGCGTCGTCACCAACGGGTTCCGAATATAACACATTCTTAGCTGGAGCGTGTTCCTCCATTCGCTGGACGTGATATGGCCAGATTAACATTCAACATATTTATCTACGTGTAAAATTTGGCTGTATTAAGCGATACACTATCTAAATTATGTCGGCTTAAAGTTAACAAAAATTCCTTGTTTCATATGGGAGCTACAAGAATGACTAGAAACCCAACAATATCAAAAAGTCTATCAATCTTTTCATGAACAGTTATTTCTTTAAGTAAGTTTCTATCTCAATGCCAGGTGCCGTAGTCCAACTGCTGTAAAGGAATTAAGTAATTGAGTCTTTGCGCTAGTGTCATATTTGGTTGTCATAGGCGGGGGGCTTGTAGTATTTAACTTATTACAATATTTCGTCCGCTCTTTCCACTTTTTATATAAATTGGCATTACTTTTTATGGGGTTATTTTAAGTATCCATAAATATGTGTGAATTGGTTAATTTCTTTTTTTACATAATATATCATTTACATTTTTAGAGATGGTGATACGTTCTTTGAGGATGATAATCCTGATATAGGTGATGAGATGGAACAAACTGGTATGTATCCATTTTGCTTGATTCATTATTATATAATATAATATATATATATATATATATATATATATAAATATATATATATATATATATATATATATATATATATATAAATATATATATATATATATATATATATATATATATATATATATATATATATATATACTAGACGTACAAGCTTAAATCCGCTGTTTGCTCGTAGATGGCGTTAGTGAGCATATTGAGCTGTTATCGATTGTGCATTCTTTTTTTAATCAGTTCGACATCTGTTTACATACAACATACATTTTTCCTAGTCTAGTCTAGTTTCGTGCCAGAAAAAGAGCATATGCGGGAAGCTCTACTTTTTTGCTTCAATTTGAAGAAATCTGCTACTGAGTCGCATCTAATGCTTATGGAGACAGTGCGCTATCGGAAACCACTTGCTGAGAATGGTTTCGTCGGTTCAAAGAAGGCTATTTTGATTTGAGTGACAAGAAGCGTGAAAATAGACCCAGAAAAGTTGAGGACCATGATTTGCAGGCTATTTTGGATGAGGACGACACCCAATCGCAAAAAATGTTTGCCGAACAGTTAGGTGTTAATCAACAAGCAATTTCCATACGTTCACGAGCCATGGGGAAGGTTAAAAAATTTGAAAAATGGGTACCCCATGAATTGAACGATAGGCAGATGGAGCGACGCCAAAACACATGCGAAATCTTGCTTGCTAGACAAAAAAGAAAGTAGTTCCTGCATCTTGTATTGACTTGCGATGAAAAGTGGATATACTTTGAGAATCCTAAACGAAAAAAATCGTGGATCTATCCCGGTCAACCAGCAACTTCTTCTCCAAGATCAAATCGCTTTGGACGCAAGACGATGCTGTGCGTTTGGTGGGATCAGCAGTGTGTCATCTACTACGAGCTGTTGAAACCTGGTAAAACTGTCAATGCTCACCTCTACCACCAACAACTAGTGAAATTGCGTCGTGCTTTGGGTGAAAAAAGGCCTGGTTATGATCAAAGACATGAGAAACTGATTCTTCTCCACCACAACGCCCCATAGCACACGCCAAAACTGATCCAAAACTACTTGGTCACACTCAATTTGGAGGTGCTACCTCATCCCACTTATTTACCAGACCTGGCCCCTTCTGACTATCACCTGTTTTCGTCGATGGGTCACGCGCCCGCCGAACAGCACTTCGATTCGTATGAAGACGTCGGAAAATGGCTTGACGAGTGTTTTGCCTGGAAAAATGAGGAATTCTTTTGGCATGGTGTACACAAATTGCCCGAGAGATGGGAAAAATGTATAGCTAGTGAGGGCAAATACTTTGAATAAAATAATTGTTGGCTTTCTATGAAAAAAAAATGTGTTTTTCTTTACCGAAAAACAGCGGATTTAAGTTTGTACACCTGGTATATGTGTGTGTGTGTGTATATATTTATATATATATTTATATATATAAATAAATATATATATATATATATATATATATATATATATATATATATATATATATGTATATATATGTATATGTATATGTATATATATAAAGGGTTTTCCATTAGGGACATAACAATTTCTTATCTTTATTTGAACGCACTCTTAAACTTTTTTAATCAACTGTCAATATCAAAACGTTAGTTAAAGTCAACATTTTCATTATGGTAAAGTTCACGAACCAGCAACGTTTGGAAATTATTAAAAATTACTACCGTAATTCTGAGTCGGTGGTCGCAACTTTGAGAGCGAAAAATCATCTTCAGCGATGAAGCTCATTTCTGGCCCAATGGCTTTGTCAATAAGCAAAATATACGTTATTGGTCAGCAACAAACCCACAATTGCTTCTTGAGACACCGTTGCACCAGCAAAAAGTTACTGTTTGGTGCGGTTTTCATGCCGGAGGTGTGATTGGGTCGTATTTTTTCGTGGATGAAAACGACCGTCATGTTACCGTCAATGGAGGGTGCTTTGTTGGAAGATTATTTGTGGCCAGAATTGGATGAACTTGGCATCAGCGATATGTGGTTTCAACAAGACGGTGCCGCTAGCCACACAGCACACGTCACAATCGATTTATTGCAAGGCAAATTCGGCGAACGTGTTATCTCGAGAAATGGTCCGATCGAATGGCCGCCCCGTTCATGCGATCTAACACCATTGGATTTCTTTTTATGGGGCTTTATCAAGTCACTGGTCAACGCCAACAAACCAGCAACATTAGACGAGCTCAAAGACAACATCCAACGCCAATTTGCCAACGTTCCGGTCGAAATGTGTGCTAGAGTGGTGGAAAATTGGGTCCAAAGGATCGACCGCTGTAAACGGGCTCGTGGTGATCATATGACGGAAATCGAATTTCATTCATAAAATATAATGCTTGCAATATATCCACCATAAATTTGAACTCAATATCTCAAATATTTCTGTGTTTTATTAATAGATAAAATTGTTATATCCCTAATGAAAAACCCTTTATATATAAGGATGGTCCTTAAATGTAGGAGCAAAATTCTTCAGATTCAGATTTCAGATTTCTTAAACCGCCTTTAATCGAGAATACACCAGTGAATAAAATAAATACATAAATAACATATAAATTTTGGTCACGATTGGAGGCGTTAAGATTGAGCACAGAAGTCAAAGTTAAGATTCCTTAATCGTCTCAAATCAGGACCAACATTTATATGTGATATGTTTGACCGTGGTATTACCGATTGAGGGGTAACTGAATACACACACACACACACACACACACACACACATATATATATATATATATATATATATATATATATATATATATATATATATATATATATATATATGTGTATATATTTATGTTTATCTTTATGTTAAGAATATAAGGTTAATATTTAAGTGATTGAGTTTAGAAGGTTTTTTAAATATGAAAAATAGTTACACCTTAATAATTTGCATAATGCACCTACTAAAACGGACGCTACCTTGAAGCAACATAATTTATTTTCATTCACAATATATACTGTTTAACTCCTAAGTGTATACTCCTTTTTTTTCCAATGGCATTACTCACTTTCCCGTCCCTCCATCGTTCAATCTCCAGAATCGGACGTAACACAGCATGTGACAGCACGTCCCCGGCGTATATCGGAGGTCAGCATTAAGAAGACTAAAAAAGCAATTCCATTGGGCAGTTCATTTTTTATATTTAGCTCTAACAACAGGTAAATTACAAAATCACCTAACATCACACCTAATATCGCCTATTATTTGTTATTGTCAATTAATCATCTCCCTAAATCTACTAATCTATGTTATTGTTCTACTTTTGTTAGACGTAGCTATGGCTAACGCATAGTTCAGACAGCTCCCGTGTTTTTAGAAAGGCATATACCTCTAGGAAAGTTGAAAATAAAATAAATAAATGTAGAAAATCTATAAAAGAAATAAATGTAAGTAGAGAATCTAAAAAAAATTGGAGCAACGGAATGGTTTCCGAGTTATGATGCAAAAAGGGAACTCGGATCACTTGAGCCATTCGAAGGCAAACGAAGAGTTGCCGGTGGGCTGTTGAATTCATTTTTTGGTTTGTTTTATTTACCTCACAAAATTATTGCAATACAAGCCGAATGTATATTTTCTCGTATACAGGGTAATAATTTTTTGTTGTTTTATTTTATATAAAGGAATGTATTTATATTTTACACATTCACTTATGTATCTTTAATTCAATATACAATTGATTTTATTTTTTTTTTTTATCAAATTTGTTCAGTCAACGGCAACTCGCATTAACTAAAAAAATGCATTAATGTCGAACAAATAAGTGCAATAATGTCAAAAAAAGTTTTCTACATTATATTTGGAATTATATTTTCGATATAATTGCGGAAATTTGTGAAATAATGTAGAAATGGAACAACATCAGTAATGATGCAAAAACGGATCAAGTATATTGCAACCTTTGTTAATTTTTTCATAGGTGGAGGTAGGAAAATAAGAAGCTATTTGATATCTAACCCTCATGTACCAACGATTTGCTTAGCCAGCGGAGATGTAGATCTTGGTCAAGTAGCGAAGTTTTCTCATTCTCGACTGGAGCGTATACTTCTATGTAAATATACATAATTATAAGAAGTTTGGGAGAAGGTATTAATGTAAATATTTAACTCTAGATGCAGTTTAAAAATTACCCGATTCGGGAAGCGCAAGAGAGGGAGTACGATGTTAAAAGAAGGGGTTTATGAAGCGAGACCTAAAAAAAATCCGCACGATTTTAATATAAATAAATTTATTTGTTTATTTATTTATTTATTTATTTATTATTTAGTCTATAAAATTATACATATTACAGTAAGAATAATTGTGACCAATATCTTTCAGTGCTTAGTGAAATAATCAATCTGCCACCAACGACTGCGGGTATACATATATTTAGAGTATAGTGTAGCTATGTATATGTGTAGAAACCATCAAGTTGTATGAAGATAAGGGAATTAAATTGAACGTACAGTGGCGTAGCCAAGCTGTTCTAAAGAAGTAAAAATATTTGTACGAAAGTACATATATCGTAGTTTCCTTCTTACAAAGAATTTAATTTTATAAAGTTTAGTCTTTGTGGTTTTGCACACATTTCGGCCATTAATATATTTATAATCAGCTATAGGTGCTACCAGTACTACTCTAATATTTCATCGTTCCTTGATTATTACAATTATTAAAAACTATATTGAAATCAAAATCGTTAAAACTATATGTCCAGCTTTAATTACCTGCTTAAGGTAATCGTGCAGACCAGTTTTGAGTCTTTTAAGTATTGCCTAAATCGATTTTCGGTTCTGATGTCCTCTTAAGTAAGTAAAGTAAGGCAGTTTATACTGAAGTTATACTGGGTACCAGGCTTAAGGAATCAAAAACGATGTTCATAAATTAGGGTCTGCTCTTACATTCACGCTTATGAGATGCGTAATTTGCTTCGATCTTGTGCAGCTCGTGTCCAGAAATTGAAAAAGTGTTGTATTTTAATCAAATTTTACTGTACTTATATGAGAGATGCTGACAGACTTATTGTCTTCCTAAATTGTCTTCCTAGATTCTTCCTAAATCGAAAATCGATTTAAAAAGAATCTAGCATGTTTCGCCAGCCAACTCTTTCCATTACTAGCTGGCGCCAGTTAAAGATTCAAGCGCTAAGAGGTTCTCCAGTACTTGGTCTTTCCGCCGGAGGTTGGGTTTTCCTCTTCTGTGTCAGAATATAACACCTTCTTATCCGGAGCGTGTTCTTCCATTAGCTCGACATGACCTAGCCAGCGCAGCTGCTGAGTTTTAATGCGCTTCATATGTTCAGACAGCTCATGGTTGTACCTTATCTACAGTGAGGTGCTGTCCAAGGCGCCGGGACTCTTCGTTCATCGTAAGACACATTCGATGCGACCCTCTTTCCAACTCTGAGATTGCTGAACTGACTGCTCGCGTGTTCAAGTCATCGGCATACGCCAACAGATGATAGTTGCCATACTGATAAGATCCAATCACGTTGTAAAGCATAGGCTTCAATCTTTCAGATAGTACGCTCGATAGAACCTTGTAAGCGATGCTAAGAAGACTTGCAAATTGTGTGGTCACCTTTCTTATGTACGGGACAGAGAACACTGAAGTATCCTGAAAGTATCCGGTCTTAAACAACTCGGGAGGCAGACCATTTGCACTTGCACTTTGTTGTTTTTCAGCCTACAAAATTTCCTCTCTGCCCTCGTCATGGTCGGGTGGTGGAACGTCTACACCATCATCCGTGATTGGAGAGTTCGGAAGATCTCCTCCACTGGCGAAATTGCCATTTAATAATGTGAAGTCTTCCCTCTATAAGCTCAGTACACTTTGAACATCTGTAACCAGATTAACATTTTAGTCACGACAGGAAGAGGCTCAGGAATTTAAACCGCCACTCTAACGCTTGATCTTCTCGAAGAATTTTCGAGTCTCATTCTTGTCGGTACACATCTCTATCTCCTCACACTCGCGTCTTTCTTGTTCTCTTTTTTTGCGCCTGAAAAGACGTCTCTCTGCACTCCTTTTCTCTTTGTATCGCTCCTTAGCAGCTCGCGTAGCACCTGCACGCAGGGTTTTTCAGTAGGCGACTTATTTCTCTGCGGTAGTGGCCCGACACTCCTGATCATGTCACTCATTCCTCAGAGGCCAGTAGTAACCGATTACCTCATCGGCAGCAGTAGTCATAGAGTGGGATGTAGTATTTACTGTATTCAAGAGGGGGAGTGTTCTGCATAAGCAGATGCGATAGTCGAGTCGAGTTGCTGTCTCTGGTGATTGCAGCTTATTGACGACAAGCTTTCTCTGTATGGGACTTCGTTTGTTTTTTGCGCCACATAATCGTGGTTCCATCTTAGCTGCAACAAGGAAGTCATCCCAGTCAATGTTGGCACCACGGATCTCTCTTTCGGATATTCTCAGTTATAATTTTGAGCTCCGTTCTTTTTATTTTGCTACATTTAAGGCAAAAGTGTTTTAAACAACCCTCTGTACAAGTTACTATTTGATCGTTTAACCCAATTTTGGAAGTGCATTCATTCCATTCATTAGGCGGCACCTTCTTTTTTTATCTGGCACTCTTTAGAACGTACTCACTTTAGCCCATTTTTGTACATCATCGATGTTAGAAGGCGCAGCAGCTTCTAGTAGTACCTTGAGTGAATTGCCAACGACGAAATGACACTGGTAACGGTAATATTGGTAGCGAATTGAGCATGGCTTCAATTTTGATCAAAATTGTCGTCTGCTCCTCGTATATGAGCCTATCATTCATCAAGCTGAGATTGAGATGGCCCTTGGCAGACCCAGCTGCCTACCAAATACCGCCGAAAGGTGCTCTGAGAGGAACAAAATGAAAATTAATAAACTCATTAGCACAATGCTAAACGATGAAATGGTGGTGCTCCTTGCTGAAGAGGCAGGTTCTGCAACTTTGCAGTGGCACCAACAAAATTAGTTGCATTGTCGCAGAATATATCACGTCATCTTAGCGATGCCAGCAACGCATCGCTGGATAAGTCTGTGACAACTTCGGTATGGATTGCTTTCATCGACAAACATATAAATATTGCTGTGAATGGCTTATAAGGCGCCTTGCCTCTGATGCGGAGGTTGACAGGACCACAGATGTCTACATCGCACCTAGCTATGGTCGAAGATGGTGTCAGATGTTTAACTGATAAATTAACCATAATATGTTGTAATAGCTTCGGTTTATACCTAACACAATGGATACGGTCTTTTCTCACACGACGAGCAACATCTCGACCAAAAATCCAAAATTCCAATTAAATAAGAGCTATAAAGGATTTTGGACCAGCATGGTTGTTCTTAAGATGCAAATGATAAACGTAATGTTTAACGAATTCACATTTTGCAGGCACTAAATTGGATGTTTCGAATTTAAGGCAGTTTAGGTAACTCAAGTCGACCTTCGACTTTCAGCAACGTGAAACCTGTAGTATCTTCCACTTGTTTAACAGTTTTTGCAGCAGACGAACACTTGTTCATAATTCCAAGAATATAATTCGATGTTGCTACCGCCTTAAACACAGACTTCCTCTTTTCCGTATTTATCACATCCACTTCAATGTTGTCACATTTCTCTTTGGGCCATTATGAGATGAATGAAACCAGGTCAAATTGATCAGTTCATCAGTACTACCAACTGCCATGATGTCAGCTGGGTTTCTGAGTGTTTGTGCGTGTTGCTAATGTGCAATATTCTTGTATCTTGGGCACCCGACTAACGAAGAAAGTGTAGCTGAGTGCATCTTGTGCCAGTGTAGCACAATCTGGGAATCTGTCAAAAAAGGCATAAATTTTATAGGCGTTGAAGATTTGTTTAATTTTTCGATAAAGTCGTGTTGAAAGGAGTGTACTGAAAAGTTATGGTTTTGGTAGTGACTGCTTCTTAATTAACGCAATTATCGATTTTCAAGACAGAAGATGAACATGAACATTGCCGAGTTCATCCACTAAGCATGTATATGTTATATGTTGCAACCATATACGCGAATAGACCAAAGCCTGAAAAAAAGAAAATGTGCAACTACTAAAAAAAAGTTTTGTTGCGATTGCATTTATATACGATATATTTTAAAATATAGTACAGAAAATGTAACGTCATAGTGGATTAATGAATATAAATCTGCATTGTTATTCGTCACCGTAAACGTATTTATTTCCTTAAATTTCTCTGTAACATTTGGTATAGCTTTACAAGCCGTGTCTTTATTGAAGTTTGCCATGTTCTTTGTGCTTATATTTTCTTTTATGTCTTCAATAATTTCTTCCCCTAATTTTTCTAATTTTTCACCTACCCGTTTTCGGTTTAACTACCCGTTATTTCATACTCTAATTTAGGAAAAAGGCAATATCGTGAAATGTTGATTATCTTGGTTGTCACTTCATCTCTAAAATTGTAATGGTTGGAGTGCCATTTCGCCAGTTCGAAACATGCTAATTTTAGCAGTTCTGTTACTTAATATTGCGATAACTCTACAAAAGTATCTGCACCGCACAAAAGATCATCTAAATAGACTGAAGATTTCGTAATTCTTGATCCAATTAAAAATTGATTTGCAATCGTTCGGCCAGATATAACAAAGTGCTCACAGCAAGATATAGAGCAGCAGCCATTTCATACGTCACTGTGTTGAGCTGATACGCGGATATCTCCCTATCAAGTGGTCTTCTTCAAAAACTGTATTGAAAATTCCTATCGCTTTGGTTGATAAGCACCTATCGGTACATTTTGACAATATCAGCGGTCATTGCGAAACGATATAAACGAAAACGCAAAGGTAGGATAGAAAGCTCACTTTGAAGCATTAGACCAACCATTTGGATTCGGTTTAGTGATTTTTGTGATGTTGTTCGACAGGATTCCTCAATTTCGACGACTTGCTTTTAGGTCCTAATACACAATGGAGTAGAATGTTATAGTGAGGTTCACTCAAATTTAAATTACTCATGCAATACATTGCGTCTTAAGGTCTGGCGAGCGAGATAACCGACGTTGTTGTGCGACAAATATACGTAGGGTGGTTGTATACGAATTTCATAAAAAAGCGGGATCATTCTTGTATGGCAATCTAACAACATTCGTGTCCTCATAATTACATGAAACTGTGTCAGTGTACAAACGTTCACAGCTATGTTGCTCCGAGTCCACAGACCAACAGTCTTAGCCACCTCTTACAGCATCCATAAAAGTTCCAATTTACTATGTAACGAATTATCACATGCAAGTAAGCATGAAAGCATATGCTCGGTGAGAGGTCTATGTTATCGACCTGATACGACCCAGCCTAGCAATGTCTTTTGTAGTACTGGCAAGTTTTCGCTGAGTCGAATATGACCATCAGAAAGAAAACTAAAGAACGTCTCTGTTCCCAATAGTAGTTCAATGTGTTTTGATTTGTAGAATTGCTCATGTATCATTGCTCATGTATCATTGCTCATCATTGAGATGTAACAAAAAATGTCAAAGTTGCAAGCTATAGTCGTTATATATATATATATATATATATATATATAACGTTATATATATATATATATATATATATATATATATATATATATATATATATATATATATATATATATATATATAACGTTATGTATATATATATAACGTTATATATATATATATATATATATATAAGCTATAGTCGTTATATATATATAAGAACGAAAACTACACTCTACAAGTCTCTCATCATGCCTGTCCTAACATATGGCGCTGAAGCCTGGACAATTTCCACCTCGGATGAGCGAATGCTTGGAGTTTTCGAGAGAAAAGTCCTACGCAAGATCTTTGGACCTATTTGCGTTGGTGGCGAGTACCGAATAAGGTACAACCATGAGCTGTACGAGCTGTATGCCGATATTCGAGCGAATGGAAGAACACGCTCCAGCTAAGATGGTGTTATACTCGGAACCCGCTGGAGGACGACGCAGAAGAGGAAGACCTAACCTCCTGTGGAAAGACCAAGTACTGGAGAACCTGACGGCGCTTGGAATTTCTAACTGGCGCCAGCTAGCGAAGAACAGATATGGCTGGCGAAGCATGTTATTTTCGGCCTAAATCGATATTCGGTTGTTATGGCCACATAAGTAAGTAAGTATATACATATATATATATATTAATTCTTTTTTTGGTCTACATTATCGGAACTTTTACTCCTCACTACGATTATCTTGTTCAACCAACATTTTTCGATTTTGATATGTTTTGGTTGTACATATGTATATATTCGCAGGTATAATTGTAGGCGATTTTACGTCGAATTTAACACCACAATGTTATACACTGCACGACCCTACGAACGCGATTTCGTGTGATTGAAGTTCTCCTCCTCTGAATGTTCCTTCAATTTTTAATATTACGTATATGAACAAGATATACTCGTAATACTATCAAGAAACGGTTTATCGATGTACTTCTTCGCTGAGATTCCGTCATGATTTTCTCTCACCTAAATCTGAAAAATACATTGTTTAATAGCCTAGACAGACGGCAGCCTAATTCCGGATTACCGAGTTAAATCGAAATAACTCGGGCATTAACTGCAGCTAATCCTCATAAACTCTATGAGTTAATTCTCTAAATAAAAGAGGATTAGGGCAATTTGCGATGGCAACACTACTGAAAATTGTCTATTTTGAATTTTTCTCCATCCATTTTACAAAATATTAGGTGTGTTCGCTCATAAAAAATCTTTCAACAATTGTTTACAGTTTTTAATATGAAAAGTGTTGGCGAACAAATAAATCCAGCTGTCAATTATGAACGGTGAATGTCAATTTACAAGTTTCTGATAGTTTTCAGTTCACGTACTTCTTGTAGATTTTCTCATATCGAGAGTGATAGATGACAGAAATTGATAGTGATAGTAATGTAAGTGGACAGACCTAATAAAACAGCAATCAGCCGTTTAGTTAATCCGCAATACTGCCATCTTTCAGGTTATTATTTTATTCGGATTAAGTGCGCCGGTAATCCGGAATTAGGCTGCCGTCTGTCTAGGCTATAAGGCCGATTATATGGGATTAAAGTGTGGTTTATTAAAACCACTTCTTCACATCTTCAGGGCAGTAGCCAGAAAAATTGAATTAGATTTATTACGAAGTCCAGCGACATTTTGGTCATAACTTTTATAGCATTAGTGCAGATGTTAAAGTTCACTGCTTGAACATTTTGATACTGCGTATCATTCATGTTTGAGTTATCTATTTTAGCTCTGCTGAGATACTTTCCTTTCAAAAAATGAGAAGGGCGTAATCTCACATCAGTAGGCCAAAGCGAAGGATTAAGTGTTGAAATGAGATGTTTAATTTGAAATGAATTCCCTTTAGAGAATCAATATCCACGTTTTTTTTATCAGTTTATACCATGTCAACAAATGTTCATCAGTACATGCATGCTTAGATACATAGTTCATTATAGATTTCTCGGTAATAGAAGACAAGAATGAAGATAAATGCAGCTACTTTTTGCGAACAACGACGTCAAGTTCGTTTGTAGTATTGGAACCAACAACAAGATTTGACCTTAAACGGCTCTTATTTGAGGCTGAACTCCATCCATTTTTGTTAGTGTTGAGTTTTGTTAGGTTTCTTTTACAATTTACATTAACAGCGCTAGAGCAAAACGAAGAGAAGTCAGCAACAACAACATCCATATTAGATTGATCACTCAGTGCACAAGCAACTGATCTTTGATCACGAATAACAGAATTAGCGCTAGCATCAACTACAACTGTGTTGATTAATAACGGCACTCTCAGATTTACTCTTGTGTGCGTAACATTACTTTCCAGATTGTAATGTCTACTCTGAACGGTGACTTTAGGACATATATTTTTATTTCATAATTATATTTATTTATTTATATTTTTTAGTTATTTATTTATATTGGTAGATCTTTATCTAAATAGGGTTTGCATTAAAACTTAAATGATTTTTATACTATTATTACGATATATTTGTTATTTGTATTATTCAAATAATTTGCTACCATTTACATTACATGTATTACAAAAGTTAGCAACTATGAAGTTATTCGTTTTAATAAAAATTGCTCATGTGTGCAAACTTTTACCATACTGTATTATATATTACTTAAATAATATTCAAGATACAAATTTTGGTTTATATCAAGGTGAATTTACATTTATACATTTTTTACAACCAAGTTGTTTGAGAAAAGGTTAGACTAAACGTGAACCACTTATCATATTGCGAAAAAAACACTTTACTGTATTAAGGATTTATTCAAGGTTTTGGTCGGTATCCACATATACAATACTTCTTTTGCAAAACTTAATGTAAAATATATTTTATAACGTCTCAGTGATTTTCAGAAAGATCTAGGAGAAGAGCAAGTATTAATTTGAAACCCTGCGAAATGTATTTGTGAAATGATCTTTACATGAAGCTTAATCGTATAATGATGGTACTTTTGAACTAAATTGTTTAATTACAAAGTGTGTTTGGAATCGCTCAGAAATACATTTATTAGATGGGCAATCACTAATCTCTTCTCATAATACTTTCATATTTTTCATATTTTAGTATGTAATTCTTTCAGTACTTCAGTATATCATTTTATTTTATGTACTTTCGATAACATCGATATTGGAGGGCCTCGTGAGGATCGAAGTTTAATTGCTGTACTTTTAGACGCACACTTTTACAACATTTTTCTGATTTAATCGTTAAAATATTCTAATATCTTATATCTATGGGAGTATAAATAAGATCGTGCGGATTTGATAACAGATGTCGCTACTAGTTTATTATTCCATTGTTTCATTTAGTAACAACGTCATTTTGAAGCGTCATTAGGTATTTGTCATTTCGCTGAAGTGTAAACAACATAGTTTCTGTGTGCTCCAAAATATCGACTTTTGTATTCGTTTTTGCTTCCAAAAGTCATCGTGTTTTAGTGGAAGTTTATGATAACCATTGTTGTGTTTTTTTCCAAGATCGCAACTTATCTTTACTTAAATACCTTAATCTATAGGACATACCCCTTTTTCACTCCGCTTCAAAAAAAAACTTTCACGTAGCAGTTTATATTTTTTCCCAAACTCAGTTTTTTAGTTCTCTAATGTTGGACTGCAAATGATCCTAAAGTGGTGACGCATAATCCGAAGGCACCATCGAAGTTTTTCCTTAAGTCTTGCCGTCACCTAGCGGATTAATTTACTAATGACAAATTTATTAAATTCGTATCTGCCCAAGAGTCTTGCCATTTCACATCATTACACATCATCTACATCAGATATTCTAAAACAATACTCTAATGTTATTTTGTATGGACTCTAATCTTATTTTGTATGGCTAATGTTATTTTGTATCGAAGATGTGTCAACAATCTTTCTAGACGCATGACTAACATCTTCCACTACTGTTGGCCTAGATTTCGCACGATTTTGGGGATACCGGTTTATTGGCCGTACCTGAGCCCCCCGTAGTTTCCCTAAGACTTCTCCCGCTCTTTGCGCTTGAAGCATTCTGCAACCCTATGCCCTGATTTGTTGCAGAAAAAACATGGTGTATGAGATTTACTTTGATTGGCCATCAGTTAATTTTGGTTTTTTGGTTTCTCCGAAAACCTTCTGTGGGTTCAACAAAGTATTTCTACCCATACTTGGTAATGATCTATTATCATTCTGGTGAATTGCCGCTTAATTACTTATTGGGCTATGGTAAGCTTCGTATTGGTTTTAACGAAAAGGATTTAATGCTGTTCTGAAAAAAATATTAGTCACTAAATTACGCTGATTGTATCGTTGTCCTCTCTCAAGCAAACTACTTGTGTCTGGAGCCTTATTGACTAGTTCGTCTGAAGTTTCTTTCTTGCTTAGCATATGGATTCCAAGCATTATTCTCTAAGACCTGTTACAAAGGATTTCTTTGTGGAAGTCCCTAGCTTCTGTAGTAGGGCTTGGTCTCCATTTCTCATATATTAACACACTGTGCTACGGCGGATTTAAGCTCATCTAATCTTCTTGCAAATGATCTTGTGCTGCAAACTGGATTTGATGAGCGATTAGTTCAAACTGGATTGTTTTTAAGTATGTGTTTCTTAAGAGTGTATACAATTCTTCCAAATTGTCGAATTTTTCGGCTAATACCAAATTAAACGCATCTCGTTATAAGCGTTGCTTTATGCAACGGTGTACGGCAGTGAAGAAGTGTCTCTTCTGCTAAGCTACGTTCTTTCTCGAGATTTCTTACTTGGGCTTTGAGAGCATTAAATTTCTAAGCGTTCACGGAGGTCTCTTCTCTATAAACTCATCTGAAATATTCCTTTTTTTTAGTAATTGCTCTAATTCCCGATCTCTTCTATAGAGTTGTACGCTTTACGCCTCCAGTTGCTCAGCTTCCAACACTTGGTTCACAATCCTTAATCTAAGGCTTCTTATCTGAGTTTTTGCTGGATTGAAATCGTTTTTCACGTCTAGATTCGCTTCACCCTACGTTCTTAGGAGGTCTCTTAATTTCGATAACGTGGCTATTAGCTCCTCACCTGGTGCTAATACTTTGCCGTGATGTTCAATTCGAATTGCTCGTAAGTGCTGTGTTAAATCCCACAAAAAAGTCATGGCTTCCTTAATTGTAATATCTAAGGAAATACTAGTCTCCATCAGATATCTATATATTATGTTCTAGGGGGTAATGGAATTCTAATACTGCGTTAAACGTTTAACGTAAAATATATTGTCTGAAAAGATATGCGCCAATACGTTCCGTCTTCTTTTCGAAGATCATAACATTTACTTAAATACCTTAATTTCTACGACTTACCCCTTTTGCAATTCGCTTCCAAAATAACGGTCAAGTAGCAGTTCGTACTTTATTTGTGCTTTGGATTTTATCTTTTATATTTGTCATAGTAACTGATCAAGCGTGCATTTACTTGAGGTTCTGCGTGTAGAAACTTGAAAAAAGGTAAAAACTTAAAAAAAGGTGAAAGGCCATATATTGTATTTCATGAATCAAAATATGTTGCAATATTTATGCGTCATAACTTTGATTCAAGTGGAGGGAGGGATGTATTCAAGACTTAAAAAAATGGTCTTAATGAAATATTGGAGATTTTGCTTGTGCAAGGAAATAGTTGTGGTTTTATAACTAGTTTTTTGTAAGCTGTTATTATCTTATACTTATATGTAAAAATACCCCTTATACGTATATGTGATAATTCCCCTTGGCATTAATAAAATATTTCTTAGGCGGCTCTTTCGCTCGAAAAGACCTGTCAAAATTGTTTTGCTTACTTTGTGTAAAAGATGGAAAAACCAAAAATTTAAACAACATTAAATTTAACACATTATATTTAACAAAATTAAATTTAACAAATTTAAATTTTAACAAATTTAAATTTTAACAAAATGTATCAGGCAATAGAATTCCTCGCAAGTGCACGTTCCGACGAAGAGGAATTGAGGATTTAAAGGCAGAGGCTGTGAGATTGTAGAAACGTCTTACAATTGCCAGACGCAAAGTAAGTAGAAGTGCATTTACAGACCTTCCAGATAGTTGTAGTGTTATGTGGAGATGAAATAGGACACAAGTAAAGTGGTTTGCTCCGGCTTACACCGACATACTGCACACATTTTACATTTGTATGTGTATAACAACCAATAATATTATTTAATTTAAGATTTCTTAAAAACTTACAAGTGGCTACTTCATTCCAGCTTCATAAATTACTGCTCCGTTCACCTGATTAATGTCCACCGGAAATGAAGCTATAACAGCTTTTACATCGAATTACTAACAATTTACCATTTTTAGTTTCAAGAGATATTAAATAATTGTGATATTTTCGCGTGCCGGTGCCGTGGATCAGTGGTTAGGGTGTTGGCCTTCTGATCTGTAGGTCGTGGTTCAATCCCCGGCTCATGCATAATAAATTTAATATCGAAAAGATTTTTCTTTCGAACGGTACCCACCTGTCGGCAAGCAATTGGCAATTCTTCCGACAGTAACAACTTGCCATGAAAAGCTTCTAAAAGAACTCTGTGACAAAGCTCAGAAAAAGTGATGTCGCAAGGGTTCTGCCGTTCGGAACCGGCTAAAATAAGTAGGTCCCTTCTAATACTGTCTAAAATTTAACACGCACAACAGTAATGGAAGAGAAGCTCGGCCAATAAGCCCTTCGGGGCTTTAAGCGCCACATATTTATATATTTTTTTTTATATTTTCGCATGTAGGTGCTACGCGAGCTGTTAAGGAGCGGTACAGAGAAATGATGAGTGCGGAGAAATGTCTTTTCAGAAGAGAGAGCAGGAAAGACGCGAGTGAAAGGAGATAGAGGTGAGTAGGGACATGAATGCGACTTAAGAGTTCTTTGAGAATATCTGGCGCCTGTGTGATGGTTTAAATCCCAAAGCATCCTCCTGTCGTGACAAAAATGGGAACATGGTTTCAAATGTCCAAAGTATACTGAACGTATGAAGCAAACGCTCCTCCACGTTACTGAATGGCGACGCCTCGAACAATCTCGCCAGTAAAGCAGATCTCCCGGGATCCACAATCGCGGATGTTCCACCACCCGACCATCACGAGGTCAGAGAGCTGACGAGCTGACATAATGGCACTATCTTCAACAAAAGCGTCATGCTGTTAGCGTATGCCGACGATATTAACATAATCGGCATGAACAAGCGAGCAGTCAGTGCAGCATTCTCAGAGTTGGAAAGAGAGTCGCGTCGGATGGGTCTTACGGTGAACGAAGGCAAGACGAAGTAGCTAGTGTCAACAAACAAAGAGTCCCGGCATCTTGGACAGCACGTCACTCTTGACAACTACGCTTTTGAAGTAGTAAGGGACTTTGTCTATCTTGGAACCAGAATCAACAACTGAATGACGTCAGCCTGGAGATCATGCGTAGGATAATTCTTGCTAACAGGTGTTACTTTGGGCGAGTAAGCAATTGAGAAGTCGAGTCCTCTCTCGAAGAACGAAAACTACGCTCTACAATTCTCTCATCATGCCTGTCCTAACATATGGCGTTGAAACCTGGACAATTTCCACCTCGGATAACGAATGCTTGGAGTTTTCGAGAGAAAAGTTCTACGCAAGATCTTTGGACCTATTTGCGTTGGTAGCGAATACCGAATAAGGTACAACCATGAGCTGTACGAGCTGTATGCCGATATTGACATAGTAAAGCGCATCAAAATCTAGCGGCTGTGCTGGCTATGTCATGTCGAGCGAATGGAAGAACACGCTCCAGCTAAGAAGGTGTTATATTCGGAAACCGCTGGAGGACGACGCAGAAAAGAAAGACCTCACCTCCGGTGGAAAGACCAAGTACTGGAGAACCTGACGGCGCTTGGAATTTCTAATTGGCGCCAGCTAGCGAAGAACAGAGATGGCTGGCGAAGCATGTTATTTCCGGCCTAAATCTATATTCGGTTGTTATGACCACATAAGAATAGAATATATATATATATATATATATATATATATATATATATATATATATATATATATATATACATATATATATATATATATATATATATATATATATATATTTTATATATATTTATATATATATATATATATATATATATATATATATATATATATTTATATATATATATATATGTATATATGTATTTGTTTTCATGAATACCATTTGGAATATATCATATGTATATACGTATATATATATATATATATATATATATATATATAGTTCCTCTAACGTGCCTTTCTTGCTTAGCATATGGATTCTAAGCATTGGTTCGCCAAGGCCTGTTACAAATGATTTCCTTGTGGACGTCTCTAGCTTATGCAACAGTGCTTGGTCTCCTTTTCCTCCATATGAGGCTTTGACACACTAAGTTGCGGCGGTTTTCAATTCGTCTAATCTTCTGGAGAACGCACTTATGCTTTCCTGTGGTAATTGCCGTGCAAACCGGATTTGGTGAGTGATGGGTTCTAGCTGGATTATTTTCAGGTATGTGTTTCTTAGAAATGTATATAATTCTTCCAAATTGGCAAATTTTTTTGCCAATACCAAATTAAACGCATCTCCGTATAGACGTTACTTTATGCAGGATATGAAGTCTTCCAACTCATCTGGTTTGACTCCTTTACTGGCTAATTTACACCCAGCGATAAATTGGTGGACTTCTGTTCTAAAACTTTTTGACTCAGCTCCAGTGAGTACTGGAACTAGTCTACTAACCATCTGTGCTATCTCGTTTATACGCATTTTTTTCGTTGTTTTCGCAAGGTAATGTGTCTAACTGGCTTGTGAGGACAACAGAATCCTTGTTGAACTCATTGCAAGTCAACTCACTGGTCGTCATGTAGTTTGTTCTGCACGCTATGTGATGATATCTTCAGTTTAATATAATGACAATCGGGCGAGGTATTCCTGTCACCTGCTGGAGAAAGCCTGAAGATAATGGCGGTTAGAGGTTATGTATTGGGCTTGATCCAGCCACATTACCCCTTTTACCAAACAAAACATAAAAAAATGCAGCGAACAAGAAATCAAATTGATCATATGGTGTCCATCGAAAGGTATGTTTCCAGTGTGATGGACGTGAAATCGATCCTTGTTGCAACTACGGTGCAAACAAGTTTATGTTTCGCAAACAACAAATAAAGTCCAACACAGAGAAAGCTTGACGTCAGAGAACTGGGATCACCAGAGCCAGTGATAAATTCTACAATAAAGATGCCACCTAAAAAAAAAACCCTCTGTTCAATGCGAGGAGGAGACAGCAGGGAGCCTAGAAAGTTCTGATTCAGGATCTGAAGAGTTCTGAAGAGGATCAAGCGCCTTAGTTGCGGTTTGAATCCCGAAACCTCTTCTTGTCATGATGAACAGAAAAATGTAGTTACAGATGCTCATTGTGAACGCAATGTATGAGGGAACACTTCTCCAATTGATTCACTGGCGACACTGCAAATCCTAGCCAGTGAAGGCCTTAGGCCTTAGCGAACCAATGCTTAGAGTCCATATGCTAAGCAAGAAAGGCACGTTAGAGGAACTGGCAGAGGAGTCTTTAAATACGAGTATCCTGCTCGAAAGAGTGCAACAGCATTATCAGCTCAACGCGAGAACCAATGTAAGTCTCAATACCTTATTAAATTCTTATTAAGCTTGCCAAACCCAAACAGGTAACATAGTAGCGTTCCACCACAATAGTAATAATAAGGTGTCGTCTAAGGCAGATCAGTACCGAGAGAATTAAGTAAAACTCCAAAACAGCCAAAGCAACGTTCCTACCTGTTCCTTCTGCGGCAAGAAGGAACACGCCAGGGACGAATGTTTCACAAACAATACAAAGTCGCAAGGGAATTATACTCCAAAAACAGGGCATCGTAAGGGAAGCCAGGAAAATGTAGGGCCTAATCGGAGTAAGTCCGAAGCTAAATGTTTCTTTTGCAGGAAGAACGGACACAGGATTGCCGATTGTTACAAACGCAAAGAGTTAGAAAAGACTCAGGGAAACTACGGGGGGCCCAGGTACTGCCAATAAACTGGGAACCCCAAAATTTTGCTACAAATAGGCCAGCTGAAATGGAAGATGTCAATCATGCGTGTTTAGAGATTGTTGACGCACCCTCCACGTCAGGTAGTAGGATGGTGGAAATTGGTAGTCAGGCGTTCAGAGGGATTGGTGACCCATCTTTCCCATCCAGTGATAGCAAACGTGGTTATTGTTTTAGAGTCTCTGATGTAGATGATGTATTCATTGAGTTTACGTGCAAGGAAGCGAAAAATGGAAAACTAATTCTACTGGTAGACTCTGCGGCAGATAGCAGTTTAGTAAAATCAACAGTAATTAACAAATACGTTAGGAAGATAGGGAATTCAAGGAATAATCTTAGTGGTACATTCGGAGGATTTGTCACCACGTTAGGGCCAATAATAGTCCAACATGAAAGGACTAATGAATTGAATTTAGAATTACATATAATATCTGAAGAGAGAGAGATACCTGCAGATGGTATCCTAGGACGAGACAATTTATGGAATCGATCGATTCTCAATACTATGAAAAAAAGGCTTAACAGCATGTTATAACTTTACCTCTCAAATCATTGAACGAGGCTAATAGAGTACTCTACAACAGTGAGGTTGTAGTACCAGGGAGAACTATGAGGATAGTTCCCTTGAATGTAAACACCGATTTGGAAACGGTTATAGTGGGAAAACAAGAAGTTTCTCCCGGGATATTCTTAGGTGAGACATTGGGATGTGTCACGAATAATAAAGTTTATGTACCAATAAAAAAAAATATAATAAAATATAATTAATATAGTTAAATTTAATAATATAGAGCATATAGAGCATGATACAGTTTCTAAAATAAATAGCATTAGGGAAAAGAGTAACTACAAGAGGGTTACTAAAATATTAGAAACGGTTAAGCTAGATTCAAACCTAAATATGGAAGAAAGAAAATCGATGGAAGACATTTTCAAGTCATTTCACGATTTGTTTTATTTGGAAGGCGATAAATTGTCTTACACAACAGGTATAAAGCACACGATACCAGTAAAGGTAGATCAGGCACCAATAAATCAGAGACAGTACAGGTTACCAGAAGTGCATAAGGAGGAGATTAATAGACAGGTAAATAAAATGTTGAACGATGAAATAATCGTTCCCAGTTCTTCCCCATGGAATTCACCAATAGTATTAGTTCCAAAGAAGGCGGGAAGCGATGGAAACAAGAAATGGAGACTGGTTGTTGATTTCAGAAAACTGAACGATGCCACCATTAAACAGGTTTTTCCAATTCCACGCATCGATGAGATATTGGATCAGTTAGGTCATTGTAGATATTTAACTACACTTGATCTGGCAAGTGGATATCATCAAGTGCTAATGGAAGAGTCCGACGGAGAAAAACCGCTTTTATTTTAGGTGTCGGGCATTACGAATTTAATAGAATGCCTTTTGGGTTAACGGGAGCACCTGCTACTTTTCAAAGACTAATGTATCATGTATTGACTGGACTCCAAGGAATAGATTGTTTTGTATATTTGGATGACATTGTTGTCTACGGTCGGAATTTGGCACAATATGAATCGCGTCTGCGGAGAGTACTTGAACTCTTACGTAAACATAAATTAAAACTAAATACAGAGAAGTGTCAATTTTTGCGAAAAGAGATAATTTACCTAGGTCATAAGTGCACTGCGGAAGGGGCATTGCCAGATCCCAGTAAGGTAGAATGTGTCAAAAAATATTCCTGTTCCAAGAAATAGGTAAGATGTTCAGGCATTCTTAGGTTTAGTTAACTATTATAGAAAGTTTGTTGAAAATATGGCAAGCATAGCGTTACCAATTAATAAATTACTAAGAAAAGATGCAAAATTTGAATGGACCGATAAATGCCAGAAAGCTTTTGAAGATTTAAAGGTGAAATTGGAAAAGATCGACCAATAGCCTTTGCGAGCAAAGCACTTAGTGATACTGAGATAAGATATTCCACCATTGAAAGGGAATTCTTGGCTATCGTGGGCTGTAAAGAATTATCGAGCTTATCTACTCGGTAGACCGTCCAAGATTTACACCGACCACCAGCCACTACGAGGAATTGCAAAACTAAAGGATCAGACATCATGTTTAGCACGTTTCAGGCACAAATTATCTGAATTTGATTTTGAAATAATTTATAAACCAGGCAAAAGGAACTTGAACGCGGATGCGCTCAGCAGAGTTCCACAACTGAATCAAGAGTCAACAATGGTTGTGACTCGTTCTATGGCGAGGAATAAAGTCGACGAAACCGAAAGTCAAGAAGACCCTGATGAAAGCTCTGATGACGAATTAGAACATGAAAATGCAGAAAATCAGGAGAACAATAATGCGGAACTTCTCACTGATGAAAAGAATATCTTGACGATACTTCGCAACTTCCACGATTCACCTTTAGGAGGGCATCAGGGTGCTCTGAAAACTTATTTCAGTATTAGAAGACAGTATAGGTGGAAAGGTATGCGAAGCCAAATTAAGGAATATGTTAAAGATTGTAAAAAATGTGAAACTAACAAGAGCTCGAGGCTCACGAAAATGCCAATGATATTAACTGATACACCAGAGGAATTCTTCCAGAGACAACATCTGGAAACAAATACATACTTACATTTCAAGATGATTTTTCCAAATTTTTTATTTGCGTAACTATACCAGATTCTGAAGCTAGCACAGTAGCAAAAGCGTTTTACAACGAAGTTATTGCGCGTAACGACGATATTAAAATCGGACAAGATGGTAAAAAGTACCATAATAACTTAAAAAATAAATATGTGGCACTTAAAGCCCCAAAGGGCTCATTGGCCGAGCTTCTCTCTTCCATTACTGTTGTGCGTCTTAAATTTGGATTTTAACCGGTTCCGACCGGCAGAACACTTGTGACATCACTTTTTCTGAGCTTTGTCACAGAGTTCTTTTAGAAGCTTTTTCATGGCAAGTTGTTACTGTCGGAAGAATTGAGAAATTCCTTGCCGACAAGTGGGTACCATTCGAAAGAAAAATCTTATCGATATTAAATTTGTTATGCATCAGCCGGGTATTGAACCACGACCTACAGATCAGAAGGCGAACACACTAACCACTGAGCTACGGCACCCACTTAATAACTTACTGAAACATTTTACTTACTTACTTATGTGGCCATAACAACCGAATATCGATTTAGGCCGAAAATAACATGCTTCGCCAGCCATCTCTGTTCTTCGCTAGCTGGCGCCAGTTAGAAATTCCAAGCGCCGTCAGGTTCTCCAGTACTTGGTCTTTCCACCTGAGGTTTGGTCTTCCTCTTCTGCGTCGTCCTCCAGCGGGTTCCGAATATAACACCTTCTTAGCTGGAGCGTGTTCTTCTATTCGCTCGACATGACCTATGTCAATATCGGCATACAGCTCGTACAGCTCATGGTTGTACCTTATTCGGTTCTCGCCACCAACGCAAATAGGTCCAAAGATCTTGCGTAGGACTTTTCTCTCGAAAACTCCAAGCATTCGCTCATCCGAGGTGGAAATTGTCCAGGCTTCAGCGCCATATGTTAGGACAGGCATGATGGGAGACTTGTAGAGTGTAGTTTTCATTCTTCGAGAGAGGGCTCGACTTCTCAATTGCTTACTCAGCCCAAAGTAACACCTGTTAGCAAGAGTTATCCTACGCATGATCTCCAAGTTGACGTCATTACTGCTGTTAATGCTGGTTCCAAGATAGACAAAGTCCCTTACTACTTCAAAAGCGTAGTTGTCAAGAGTGACGTGCTGTCTAAGACGCCGGGATTCTTTGTTTGTTGACACTAGATACTTCGTCTTGCCCTCGTTCACCGTGAGACCCATCCGACGCGACTCTCTTTCCAACTCTGAGAATGCTGCACTGACTGCTCGCGTGTTCATGCCGATTATGTCAATATCGTCGGCATACGCTAACAGCATGACACTTTTGTTGAAGATAGTGCCATTATGTCGTAAATCAGCAGCTCGTATTATTTTCTCCATAATAAGATTGAAGAAGTCGCACGATAACGAATCATCTTGTCTGAAACCCCGTTCGGTATTAAACGGTGCGGAGAGGTCCTTCCCAATTTTCACTGCACAACGGGAGTTATGCAGTGTCATTCTACAAAGTCGAATGAGCTTTGCAGGAATACCGAACTCAGACATTGTTGCGTAGAGGTAATCCCTTACCGGACTGTCGAAAGCGGCTTTATAATCAACAAATAGGTGGTGTGTGTCGATCTGTTTTTCTTGGGTCTTCTCCAGGATTTGGCGCAGTGTGAAAATCTGGTCGATGGTGGATTTAACAGGTCTGAAGCCACACTGATACGGTCCAATCAGGTTGCTGAGCATAGGCTTCAACCTTTCACACAATACGCTCGATAGAACCTTGTACGCGATGCTCAGGAGACTTATTCCACGGTAGTTGGCGCAAATTGTGGGGTCTCCTTTTTTATGTACAGGACAGAGAACACTGAGCCTCCAATCATCAGGCATGCTTTCATCCGACCATATTCTGCTTATGATCTGGTGCATGCGGGTGAGCAGCTCATCGCCTCCGGTCTTAAACAACTCTGCAGGCAGGCCATCAGCACCTGCAGCTTTGTTGTTCTTCAGCCTTAAAATGGCCGTTTCAACCTCGTCATAGTCGGGTGGTGGAATATCAACACCATCATCTGTAATTGGGGTTATCGGGCAAACTCCTCCCCTGGCGGAATTGTTCGTAGCATCGCCATTCAGTAACGTCGAGAAGTGTTCCCTCCATAGGCTCAGTACACTCTGGACATCCGTAACCAGATTCCCATTTCCATCACGACAAGAAGAAGCTCCGGGATTTAAACCTCCACTCAGGCGATTGAGCTTTTCAAAGAATTTTCGAGTCTCATTCTTGTCGGTACACATCTCTATCTCCTCACACTCGCGTCTTTCCAACTCCCTCTTCTTGCGCCTGAAAAGACGTCTCTCTGCACTCCTTTTCTCTCTATACCGCTCCTTAACAGCTCGCGTTGCGCCTGCACGCAGGGTTTTTCTGTAGGCGGCGTCTTTCTCTGCGGTAGCGTCGCGACACTCCTGATCATACCACTCATTCCTCAGAGGCCGGTAGTAACCGATTACCTCCTCGGCAGCAGTAGTCATGGAGTGGGATATATGTGTCCACCGTGCGCATGTATCATCAAGTGGGGGAGTGTTCTGCATAAGCAGATCCGATAGTCGAGTGGAAAATGCATCTGCTGTCTCTGGTGATCGCAGCTTACTGACGTCGAGCTTTCTCTGTGTGGGACTTCTCTTGTTATTTGCGACACATAGGCGTGTGCGCACCTTAGCTGCAACAAGGTAGTGATCCGAGTCGATGTTGGCACCACGTATCCATTTCACGTCCATCACACTGGAAGCATGCTTTCCGTCAATCACCACATGATCAATTTGATTTCTTGTTCGTTGATCTGGAGACAGCCATGTCGCTTTGTGGATGTCAAGATGCTGGAATCTGGTACCACCAATTACCATGTTTCGTGCTGCGGCGAAGTCGATCAGCCTCATTCCGTTATCGGAGGTGTTCTGGTGGAGGCTGAATTTTCCGACAGTTGGACCAAAGGTACCTTCCTTGCCCACCCTGGCATTAAAGCCGCCAAGCACGATTTTGATATCGTGAAACATTTTAATCAATAAGTAATAGTAGTTTAATAAATTAGTAGTGATTGTGGGAGAAAAAAAAATTTTTTTTAGTTAGGATATAAAATGCACTTGAAATAAGCATTGAAATATGAACTATTTGTTAATAGAATAGAATAGGGCAAGCTGCCATGTTAACATAACGGGTTACCATTCCGTCTTCCACGGTCTGAGATGAAAATAAGCACAATCAAATAGTGCAGAAAAGTTGGTTATTGCAACAGAAGGAAATTGCAACGTTGTTGTTAAATTATACAATATGTAAAACAATGATACATTTCCCAAGTATTAAATTTTTAAAAAGATATATTAATATATATTATATAAAAAAAGGGGGAGGGGGGGAAGAATTATTATATTATGAGAAAAATTAACAGGGTTTTAAAGGTTAAGATGCAGTATTTCTGGATTCTATTGGCAAGTCTACATTTGGCGGCCACAGCATTTCCAGTGGAGATTAACAAACTCAACGTAACTGCAATAGTATACGAGGATGTAGGAAACGCACGGTTATTTAGCCAAGAATTGACTATTGTAACAACCTTTGCACCGATAGCATTAGACGAATTCATAACACCAACAACATTATTCATCGAAAAGCTAAGACACTTTGTAAAAAAATTAAAGAAAGTCCGAGAGTGGGAAAAACCTGCATGACGTCAATAAGAGAAACCGAAACCATAATTTCCAATATGCGGGACACCAAAAATCATCTGAAAGGCACAATCAAAGCAAAAAGAAGCAAAATAGCGATAGACAGCGTTGGAGAAACGTTCCATTTGGCTTTCGGTAAATGAGAGATGCAGAAAACATATACAATCATTTAAAACATGTGGACGAAAGAAATAGCGAAACGTATGAGATGATGAAGCAACAGATCACGGTAATGGCTAACAGCTTCGAGAGACTCTTTAAACCTACTAGACGAGGTGGAACATTTACAAACTATGATAGACATGACAGTCAAAGGGACATTATCGGAATTGGAGCTCGAGATCTGCGGTCTGTGATAAACACCAACCTTTTGGAGATACAAGCAGATCAATCAATTATTATTACCGAATTTTTCTATATCAAGTATGACTAGATTTGTTTTCATGAATGCCATTTGGAATATATCATATATATATATATCATATATATATATATATATATATATATATATATATATATATATATATATATATATATATATATATATATATACATATATATACATATATATACACACACACATATATATACATATATATATATATATATATATATATATATATATATGTATATATATGTATATATATATTTATATATATATATTTATATATGTGTGTGTGTGTGTGTGTGTGGAGATTCTTTTTCTTCTTTTTGTTTAGGGAGAGATCTGTGTTTTTGGTCTTTTGACATCAAAGCTCAGGAATTTTTTGGAGTGGTTGAGACCGCCAGTGTTATTCCAATATTGTCTGATTTTATGTTGGCTCCATTTCTTGGTATCCTGTTTAATGTTGTTTTTAAGCCAAAGAACGGGATTGGTCCGATAAATGGCCCTTCAGCCTTCTTTTTGGCATAAAGGTCCGCCTTTTCATTACCTTCGTGTCCTTCATTTTCTGGCACCCAGATCAGAGAGATCTCGTTATAGGTGGCCAGTTTGCTGAGTGCATTGTTGCATTCTGTGACGAGTTTTGATGTGAATGTATAGCTCTTAAGAGTTTTGAGTACTGATTGACTGTCTGAGAGTATTTTAATTTTGACACTGTGGAGCCTTTTTTTGGATAAGATTTTCCCAGTTTCTATAATAGCATAGAGATGCGCATGGAAAATTGTGGTATCCGTACTTAGTGTTATTGATTTGTGTGTTCTTGGTACCACTATTCCTGCTATATATATACCCTGAAGCGTTATAGATCCACCTGAGTACCATTTTTGCGAATCAACGTGTAACCATTTTGGGCTAGCGTTCCACTCCTCACTTGATAGAAAAATGACATTATATCCCTTGGTGAAAGTGAGTACTTGGTTTGTGTGGTCACTTCTCTGTGTCATATGTGTAACATTTACGACCTTGTTTAAGATCTCTAGATGTCCAGTCTGATTACCTGGTTTAAATTTTCCTTTCGTATGAATTGAGAGTGCGTGCATTGCAACAGTCTCTTGTATTGCTATTGCTGCAGTGATATATTTAACAACGCCTCTATGCCAGCAGTTGGGGTAGTTTTCATAGCCCCTGTGATGCTTAAGCACGCTAGCCTTTGTAATTTGCACAGTTTTGATATAGCTGTTGTTTGGTTGGTTTTTACCTACCATACGAATGCCCCATATAGTATGATGGGTCTAACCATTTGGGTGCAAATCCAGACGGTCATTTTGGGGCTCAGACTTCCCTAGAAGTTACTTTGTGGTCCAAAGGCTTTTCGTGGCTTTTGTTATGACTGAATTGAGGTGTGCTTCCCATGTGAGTTTTTCATCCAGGATGATCACTAGATATTTTACCTCTTCCTTCGTGGGCATCTCTATCTCGTTTATTTTTAATATTGGATTGTCAAATTTTCTTTTTCTAGTGAAGGGGATTATAGTGGTTTTGGTAGGATTAATTGATAACCCCTCTGTATGAACTATCGACTTTTTGATAGTTAAACCAGTGCCTTAACAAAATCACGTTGTCTTCGATATGATGTGTTTCAGGAAACTGAATTTATTAAAACATTGAAACAATATATTAGGTGTAGTAAAAGGAAATCCATTATTTTTGCAATAAATTAAAAGCTCTATTTATTTAAAAGAATCCAAACGGTTTTTGCGCAATGTTTAGATCCTAGGCAATAGAAGCAGTACTTACATGATGGTCAGATTCGTCGATTTCCGTTATTTTATCGATATTTTCGACAATTTGCCTTTCATCTTTGACATCAAAATTACCAAAACGGAATCGCCGAAGCCAAAATTTCACGTGATTGGCTGTTACAGTATCCGGACCATAAACACTGCTCACATTTTCAGCCGTCTGGCTTGCGTTTTCGCCTTTATGGAAGAAAAACTGTAGCGCGCTAGCGGCCACTTCAGTGGAGGAAGAGATACATCCTTGATGCATACGATATCGTTGATTTGAATGCTGGGTTGAGGAGTGCGCCTCTTTTCACGTTGCTGTAGAAGAGTAAGATACTCATTACTCCATCGCCTCCAAAAAACTTGCTGTAGGTATGACCCACGCTGCCAACGGTCAAGCCGATTGTAGTTAAGCGATGAAAGTGAGCAAACAGTGAGCATGAATTTCATTCCAATGTTTTTAACTGAGAAATGTTTTTCGCAATTCCTCTAATTCGTTCTTCGTTCCTGTAAAGTTGGTGGCGTTGTCGGACCATATACAATGTGGCTTCCCTCTCGTGGCGAGGAAACGCTTGAGTGCATCAATGAATGCGGCATTGGACAAGTCTTTAACCAGCTCCATCCATATCGCCTTCATTGCAAAACATATGAATACGCTGATGTAGAATTTTTGAGGAGCACGACTGCGCGCATCGCTTTTGTAATCAAATGAACGCAGTAATCCACACCAGTAACCAAAAATGCACGAGAGGCTTGAATGCGTTCCTTGGGTAAATCAGTCATGGCATGCTTCACAAGACAAGGCTTTGATCAGCAACAAATTATATATTTGTGCAGCGCCTTTGCAACGGTTTTTTTCCACCTATGAGCCATTATTGTCGCCAACAATGTTTATGGACCTGCGTGAAGAAGCTTACGATGTAAATGCGTAATGATGGCAAGAGTCAGCGGTTGATTTCTTGGTAAAATAATAGGGTGACGAGCTTCAAAATTAAGAACGGAGTTTTTGAGACGCCCACCCACACGAATAAACCCTTCAGCATATAAAAACGGGCATAAAGATGCAATATTGCTTGAAGAATCAACACATTTGTTTGCTAGCAAGTGTTTGCATTCTTGCCAAAGATGCGCCCACTGCACTATACAAATTAGTAGATGTGTACCGCGTCGAATGTTTTCTGACGTAAGCTGTGATGATTTTGATGTAGTGATGTATTTGAGAACGTATTCCAGAATGAATTTATATACTTAAATTCCAATGATATATCAGCACGAGCAGAAGAGGTCAGGAACGCCCTTTTTCGAATTTCTGGCAGATTATCGATAGCGAGGCAGTGTTTTGGCCAATCAGTCTTTGGTCCTTTCAGAAAATCAGGGCCATTGGCCCAAAGTGATGAATTAACCAATTCTGTTGGTGAAGCCCCTTTTGACAAAATATCTGCTGGGTTAAGCGCGGTGGGTACGTAATGCCATTGCATTCCCTTTGTAAATTGTTGAATAGTGACTACACGATTTGCAACGAATACGTTAAACTTCGAAGATTCCTCCTGCAGCCAAGATAGTACTATCGAAGAATCAGACCAGCAATGAAATTGGCAATTGAAAATGTTCAATTTGACAATTTCACCCAACAGCTACGCGAGCAAATCATAGCAGAAGCTTGACCAAGCTGTATCTAGTGACTGTGGCAGACCATTCCAATTTTGTTCTCCACATACTTTGCAAGATAATTTTTTTTTTTTTTAAAGATGGACCGATTAGTCCTAATGGATCATAAGATCTAGTAATTGTAGACAACACTCGCATGCACTCCAGCCGGTCAAACAACTATAAATTTTTTAATTTTAAAAATGAAACGCGCGTGTTGAAGAACCCATTCGACATTTTTAGCTCTGGTTTTAAATTGAAATTTAATCAAATGCAAATGAATATCAGAACTTGACTTGATAAAAATGTGTTAAAAATTCATCAAATCCAAACACCAAAGGAATTCCGCAATAACAACCGCAATTTTCACCCAAAACACCAGCTATGGAACGGTAAATCTGTTGTTGTGTACAAACAGATCACGTCGGGGTCACCAATGTATGCTTTTTGATAGCTTTTTGATAGCTAAACCAATGCCTTAACAAAATCACGTTGTCTTCGATATGATGTGTTTCAGGGAACTGAATTTATTAAAACATTAAAACAATATATAATAGTCTGCAGCATAAAGCAGAGTTATGGGAATAATAAAAAAAAAAAAAACAGTTAATTAACAAAGAGCAAAAAATAAGAGACAGCGAATAAAGAGTACGTAAACCTCATACAATAGAGAACAAAAAATACTGTATTACAATAAAGGGTGGGTCAACTGGTCCACACATAAAAAAGAAGATTACAAAACAACCAAATAAACAAAAAAAGAAATAATAAGCAATCACTACTGCCGCTCCGAACTCCCTCTTTCCTACACCACTCCCGTGTTGTATTTAAGGCATCCTGCATTAAGTTCCCAATAGCCCTTTCATGGTTGCCTTTGATTATTACAGCAGATATGTCATCAGCATATCCAATTGTTTTGCACCCTTTATTGTTAAGGATCTGTATTAGGTCGTCAGCTAGTAGGGACCATAGCAGTGGTGGTAGTATACCCCCTGCGGACATCCCTTTACCGTTGTAACACTTATGTTGACTTGCCCTAAAGAGGCTGTTATGGTTCTTTGGTTTAGCATATTGCTTACCCATTTTACTATTGCTGGATCTGCTCCTCTGTTGGAGAGTGTCAGTTCTATTGACTGAAAGTTCGCGTTATCGAAGCCACCCTCAATATCTAAAAATACAAAGAGGGCTACCTTCTTTAGACCTAATGCCTTTTCTATATCCCGAACGATTGTGTGCAGTGCAGTGACTGTAGATTTCCCTTTTTGATAAGCAAATTGTAGCTTGTGTAGTGGAGTGTTAGAAATTACCTCCTCTCTAAGGTAGCAGTCCAATATATTCTAAATAGTTTTCAACATGAAGGACGTTAGACTGATAGACCTGTAGGATTTGGGAGATTCAGGGGTTTTTTGCCGCCATTTGGTATGAATATAACCTTGACCTCTCGCCAAATCGTTGGAACATATCCCAATATTAGGCTAGATCTGAAGATTTAAATCAGGACGTGGATTAGTCCCTTGGTCCCATTGGAAAGTAGGGCTGGAAATATACTATCAGGCCCGGGTGACTTGTAGGGTTTGAACGAGTTAATTGCCCATTCTACCATTTCGAAGTTGACTATTCTAAAGATAGTAGAGTTTCTCGCCCTAGAGTCATTGTATGCTGACTCCCCTTGATCGTTGTCTCTAGTTGTGTTAAACCGACACTCAGGGAATTGAGTTCTAAGAAGAAGCTCTATTGTACTATCAAAGGTGTTTGTGAAGGTACCATCCGGTGCCTATAATGTCCAAATTGGGTTGGTTACCCCCTAGGACAATGACTTTTGTATTCTGGCTGTAGTTGGGACATCTTTAAGTTCATCACAGAAGTTTATCCATGAGTTCCATTTAGATTTCCTTAGTTCCTTGTTATATAATGTTAGGGCTTTCCTATATTCTTCCCATGTTTTGTTTTTCTTTGTATCATTGAATTTAGATATTGCTATTTGACGCAGATTGGCAAGTTCTTTGTTCCACCAAGGACCCCTCTTTATTGAGGATTTTGTTTTGAGCGGACTACATTCGTGATATGAGGATATAATGGAGTTAGTCAAAGTTCCGACTAATGCATCCAATTCCTCTGTCGATTTTGTGGAAAGCATGCTTCTAGTTAGTTCAGATTCTAAACAGTCTGAGTACTTGTCCCAGTTGGTTGCTTTAGGACTTCTGTAGAGCATTACGCTCTTAATTAATCCCATGAGTTCAGAAAGTATATGTTTATGATCAGACATCGAGTCCTCATCTGAAACTCTCCAGTTTGTGATCATATCAAGTGAGTTGTTTGTTATGAGTGTTAGATCGAGGACCTCTTGTCGTATGGAATTTTCGAAGGTAGGTTTATTACCTCTGTTTGCAATAGCTATGTTAGTTTGTATTAGATATTCTAGGAGTGACTCACCTCTTGTGTTTGTATCTGTACTGCCCCAGATTGTATTGTGTGGACTTGCATCGCAGACAATAGTTAAGGTCTGGATGTGGTGTTTCGTTGGCGTGTCCTGAAAAGTAGGCTGAGGCTATAACATCATATATTTTCTTTCCATTAGAATCCGCTTCAAATAGTACTGCTACCGTGTCGCCATTCATAAATTCTATAAATGGCAGATATTTAATATCGGTATCAATGATAAGTGCAGCTCTTGGTTTGACTGCACCCACGTCATAGATTACCTTTGTATTTGGTATGTTGAGGCCTACTATTTTGCCTCTATATATCCAGTGCTCCTGAATATGTTGGTGCTTTCGTCGGCAAACCATCTGCTAAGCTTGGCCGTTGCAGCCTTTGCGTGGTGAAGATTTGCCTGGATGCACTTCAATTTTTGGTTGCAGGGTAGAGGTTGGATGGAGTACTTTCGTCGTATTCTTCCAATTCAACAGCTTCCATTTTATCCGCCAGCGGGTCAGCATTTATGGGTGCAGCTTTTAACCTGAGGGTCACCTGGCTGAAGCGGAAGTTCACCTTCTGGTAGGATTCCACAAGGCTAGATGCTGAGTTCTGGTAAACTTCAAGGACCTGAGTTACGCTGAATCCTCTTTCAGCTCTTTTGAGTGTACGCCATGAATTGACATAGAGTCCTCTGTTTTGCATTAGTGATGGTCACCTTTCTATTGACGCGCTATTATTACAGTGCAGGACCATGTAGCCTGCTTTATAAATGGCACCCAGGAATACTAGTTTTGTAGAATGTTTTTTTCGGCTATAATTTTGTCCAGAATGAGTGTCTGGATGAAGTCCATCAGCTCTGTTGTTAGGCGCGTATTGGGATAGTCCCTTGCGAGCAATCCCATTTTGATTCCTGTCACCACATCCTTATGGAAGGCAATGGACTGCCTCGTCTTAGCTGTGGTGCCAGTTTTTTTCATCGTATTTGCAGCGGGTGTTGCTGCATCTGCTGCGACCCTGGAGGTTGAGGGTTGGTCGTACCTTAGCAGCTTTTTCGGGGTGGCCTCTGGAGGTGACTGTTCGGTCGACCTCTGTCTCTTGGGGCCTAGTTTTCCGCCTTCGACATTTTTCGTGGACATAGAGGACACGGCTTTGGTGTATGCCTTTTCCTTGCTGAGCACTTTTTTAATAAGGTTACTCTACCTCTGTTTGCCCGCGCTGCTAAGTTTTTTAGGCTTTCCAGCTGCGGATGCCGTGCCTATTGGGTTTTGAGTGGCAGCGTCTTGGCTCGCGCCAATAGCAGGCTGCTCTTCCTCTGTTTGTTGAGGTGCTGTGGGCTCTTTCGGTGAGCTATTGCGGCTGCTCTTGCCATTTGCTTTTGATGTTTCTGATGTGTTCATTTTTGGTCCCACTAGTTAAGGGGAAATTCGGCCCACTACGCCAGTACCTCGGCAGCGTAGTAAGGCTCTTTTTGAAATGGGGCCTTGCCTGAGCGCCTCAGGTTCGCATATTAGCGACTAGATACTCTCTAGCCGTACATCCCTCGGCATATGCTGTTCCACCTTGGATTATTTGTTTGTGTAGTTTTCTATTCTAGCCCGACTATGTCAGCCACACCCTCAACAGAGACATGACCTAATTGAGCAGCGTGTTACCGGTGGTCACCAGTCGGTTATTATAGTCGCACTTCCATAAGCCTATCAGTTACGGCACAGAGGTAACCAGACCACTGCGTGATTCCCCCTACATAGACTAATGACTGACCAACGTGGGTGCCGTAGCTCATTGGTTAGTGCGTCGGTCTTCTGTAGGTTGTGGGTTCAATCCCCGGCTAAAGCATAATAAAATTTAATACCGAAAAGATTTTTCTTTCGAACGGTACCCACCTGCCCGCAAGAATTTGCTATTTTTCCGGCAGTAACAATTTGCCGAAAAAAGTTTCTTAAAAGAGGTTGCAGGTTATTGAAGTTAATTATCAAAATTTATGCGCGGTTAAGAAAGTTCATCGTGCACTTCTTCCATTTTATGGTCAGTTTGGGCGGCGGTGGGTGCCGTAGCTCAGTGGTTAGTGTGTTCGCCTTCTGATCTGTAGGTCGTGGTTCAATACCCGGCTGATGCATAACAAATATAATATCGAAAAGATTTTTCTTTCGAACGGTACCCACCTGCAAGCAATTGGCAATTTTTCCGACAGTAACACCTTGCCAAGAAAAAGCTTCTAAAAAGAACTCTGTGACAAAGCTCAGAAAAAGTGATGTCACAAGTGTTCTGCCGTTCGGAACCGGCTAAAATAAGTAGGTCCATTCTAATACTGTCCAAAATTTAAGACGCACAACAGTAATGGAAGAGAAGCTCAGCCAATGAGCCCTTTGGGGCTTTAAGTGCCACATATATATATATATATATATATATATATATATATATATATATATATAACATTAACTTTAGCAAGTGTTATTGAGTACCTTATATACGGTGTAGTAAAAAGAAATACATTATTTTTCCAATAGATGGCTACTATCTCGCGTATCTCGCGTTGTATAAGTGCGACCGGGTTACGCTAGATGGCGTTAGAAAGATGGAATTTCTTAATAAATAAACTTTTCAGGCAGTTTTATGATTGTTTTACTCAGTATTGTTTGAGCACGCGTCAAAGATGGACACCAGTAAAGAGAAAATACGCCATGTTTTACAGCTTTTCTTCTATAAAGGCGAAAACGCAAGCCAGACGGATGAAAACGTGAATGGTGTCGAATCGCGGTGAGCCCGCGCAAACGGTAGTCAAGCCAGGACTGACGGTCAGGAAAGTTTGCTATGCGTTTGGTGGGATTGGCAGGGAATCATCTACTATGAGCTGCTCTCCTACGGTCAAACTCTTAATTCGGACCTGTACTGAAACAATTGGAAGGTTTGAAGGAAACAATCGCCCAGAAGCGTTCAGCTTTGGCCAATAGGAGAGGAATTATGTTATATCAGGACAACGACAGGACACATACATCGATAGTGACTCGCTAGAAGCTCCGGGAGCTTGGTTGGGAGGTTCTTATGCATCCGCCTTATAGTCTGGACCTGGTACCAAGTGATTACTACCTGTTCCTGTTTATGGCGAATGATTTTGCTGGTGAAAAATTCACCTCAAGAGAAGCTTGTGAAAATCAACTGTCCCAGTTTTTTGCCAATAGGGACGAGGGTTTCTATGAGAGTGGCATAATGAAATTACCTTCAAAATGGCAAAAAGTTATCGAACAAAATGGTGCTAATTTGACCTAAATCGGAACATTCTAACTATGCTAAATGAAACCTTTAATTTATTGCAAAAATAATGAATTTTTACTAGACCTTATATTTTGTATTTCAATTATTAAAATTATATTTCTTGCCGTTAAAATTTTATAAATGTCAACTTTTTATTTTTCATATTTTCACATTTGCCAAGATACTATTTACTACATTCTATTTCATTTTTATTTATCTTTATAAAAATAAATGAAATAAATGAAAAATAACTAAAGCTACATATTAAATATAAGTAAATACCTCTTTGGTAACAATTTTATAACAATTGAGTTTGATATAGGATCATTATTTCTAGATACATTATGTAACTTTATTTAATACTTTTACAACGATACATTTATATTCATAAAAATCGGACGTCAAATAAATAGGTTGTAAGAAAAAAATCAATTTAGCGATTTTTACAGGGTATCGAAAACAAATTTTTTACAGTCCTAGCACACTCTTAATGTAAGTGTTTAGAAACGTTTGGAATAAATTGGAATTTTCTTGCCTCCATATATCGTGATACGATCTAATGGATACGATTAGCTGATATTGATTGATTCCTCAGGTATCTGAGAGAATGGTAACATCGTTTCTCTCTCACCAAATAACTGACACGATTTCTACGTGAAAGAAGTAATTGAGACAGATTCGTTATTTAATTTTACTTTGGGATACGAATTCGGTGTTAGCTGACACGATTTTCTACTTTACTTTACATTATCTCTCAGGATATTCTAATATTATACTTCAAAATTTGTTCGACATTATTTTACTTATTTCTTTTACATGAAATCATTCGACATTATTGCTAGTAGCCGTACGTACATATATTGTGAGTGCGTTGTTTTTGCATATGTAGCGTACATACTACGATATATACCATGTAATAGTATACGCGATGAATATTTTTGCTCAAGATAATTTCATTTTGTAGTTAACAAAATATATTCGATGATGTAGGATTGAAGGGGAATAATTCGCCACTGGGGTACATTGATTACCATAATTGATTACCATAATTCATGAACATGAAAAATAGCTCCTGAGTAGGTTAACAACATCTTTGATCCTAAAAACGTGTTTGAACCTCTAGTGATGTCAAAATCTTCGTATCCCAAAATAGGCCAACCTAATCAATCAAGAAATAACGAAAACAAACAACAACCTGGAATATTTCAAAAAGAAATCTTAAGCACACTAAGAATACTATAGAAATAGCTATTAATTATTAACCAAAAACCTTGAATTTTATTCTTTAGCGGTTAAGCCCTACTTACCTGACTAATGTAATTTTTGATTGCTTTGAAAAGCAATGGAAGTCATCAAGACAATCAGTCCACAAAAAAGGAAATTGAAACTAATAAAAGTAAACGTTTGAATAAGCAAAGTGTTTTTTAAAAAGTTATTATTTTAGTGACGAAAGCCATCCGAAGTGAAAAAGATATAGCACGCATATAAACTTATAGATTTATTAAGAACAACGAATATTTTATGTGCGGATTGTGTTTTTGCACAATAGATTACTTGTAATCGCGGTGCTAAGGCCAGTAGGTACTACTCCTAATCCTATTCCTAATCCCCAGTGCTTATTTCTGAACATAATGTCCTTATACCTTGCATAAGTGCAAGGGCATATTTTGTGAAGTATTTTAGTGAACACGTAAAAGTTTTGTATTCAAATAATGGTATAATTTAAATGAATCAAATCAGTTTATGAGTAAGAACTTCCTACAAAAATGTTATTGCCAAAACTAGCACAGCTTTGTTTGTTTTATTTTTCATTATCGTTATTGTAACATATATTATGTTAGAAGTTTTTAAGGGATTGAACGTATATGATTTATTATTTATCGTCAACTCAAATTAAGTACAACTTCCCCAAATACAAAAATATACGCACTCGCATACACCTACACATGTATTTTTTTTACGAATATTTATAGAAGGTATGATGGATGAAGAGGAGATATATAATGCAGAAGAGGTGGAAGAAGACGGAGTGATTTCGGCACGTCCACGACGAATGTCTGAAGTGAATACAGCAACAAAAATTCAACCGATTCCAGCTGAATCATCATTCTTCGTAATGACACAAACGAACAGGTTTTCTCTATTCTTAGTTTCACCTTTTGTTTTTTGTTTTTTTTTGTTTTATTAATTATCTTTTTTAAAAAATTAAAGTTTCTCCAAATTGTTTTAATATCTTTTTTCTATATTGCTTAAATGTAATCCAATCAAAACCTAGTCGGTTCCTTCCTTAAAAAAATCAAATATATTTCCACTTTCTGTTATAATGGTCTGTTGCTCAATAAATAATTAAAAAATAATATTGTAGAAAAATACACTTTTTGAAACGTCACACTATAGGGTATTTGACCCAATTTCTTAATATTGTTAGCGGTTTGTTAAAGTTTTATCAAAATCGAATGAAGGACACGTCTTTGCAAAAGTTATTTGCGTCGCTGCACCTTTCTACCAAAGAAATTAGTATTTTCATGATTAAACTGATTCCGGAAATACAGGAAGATAAAATTATTTCTTTTGTGGTAATCACGCCTTCTTCTATATAATGCGACGCCAGTCTTCTCTGTTCTTCGCTTCCTGCGCCAATTGGATATTCCAAGCGCCGCCAGGTTACCCACCACTTCGTCCTTCCAACGGAGGTTTGCACTTCCTGTTCTTCTGCGTCCTCCAGCGAGTGCCGAATTAAATACACTCTTCGATGGATTTTGATTCGGTTGACTATATCATTGTCAGCGTATAGCTCATACCGCTCATCTTTGCACCTCATTCGGTACTCGCCATCAACGCAAATAGGTCGAAAACTCCAAGTATTCTCTCATCTGTGGTGAAAATTCCAAGCTTCTGCGCCATATGTTAGGACAGGAAGAATGAGGGACTTGTAGAGTGTGATTTTCGATCTTCGAGAGAGGGCTTGAAAGTACCGCCTATAATCCACTCCAAACAGTGCATTTTTCTGGATGCATTGGCAGTTTTTGCTATGCTACTGGCTGCTCTTCACACCATAGTTAATTCATAGTTAAATTATAGACCAAACTAACCATGTTTGACAGTAACATGTTACACGAAAACAGCTGAGCTGTCAAAAACAGTGTTGCCAAAAAGAAAGTTGGTAAAAATTCATACATTTATTAACTTTAAAATTTCGGAGGGCAGATCGTCAGGTCCTGTTGCTTTGTTATCCTTGGATGTGTTGATGGCATTTTTTATTTCGTCTATTGTTATGGGTGGTCCTTTTAAATTTTCAAAGAGAGTGGATGTACTCTTGCCATATTTGTTTCTTTTCGCATATATCTAAAATAACTTCATTCTTATCATTCATTAAAATATTTGTCATGTTTTTGCGGTATACTCCACCTGCTTCTTTTAATTTCCTGTGAAGATTAAAATCGTCGTGTAGTTTTTGCAGTCTCTCGATTTCTTCACATTGGCTTTTCATCCATGCGACTTTTGCGTCACGTATTTTCCGTCTGATCTCGTAGTTAAGTTCTTTGTATTTTTTTTCATTTCTGTTTTTGTAGGTACGTCGTTCTTGCATTAAGGTAATTCACTGTTATCCACTTGTTTTTTGTTTCCTTTCCTTTTTTGCCTAGGTTGTCCAGCGCAAGTGTATTGAGTGTTGTTTTAAGATTGTTCCATAACTTTTCTGCATCCGTATTGTTGGTATTTGATCCAACGTTGAATAGCTTGTCATTGATTTTGGTGGTCTGTATATTGTTTGTGTTTTCATCTTCTTTTAACTTTCATAGATCTAGTTTTTGTTTCTTTGGTTTCGTTTTTATCACAGATAATTTTACATCAATTTTTGCTAATAACAGATTATAGTCTGATGTGACATCTGCCCCTGGATATGTCGAAACTTTACTGACAGATGATCCAAATCTTTTAATAATAAGAATATAATCAATATGATTGCGAACAATATTTTGGTGGCTATCCTGTGGTGATTTCCATGTGTATAGTCTTCGTGCTGGTAAATGAAACCACGTATTTGTTATTTTCATGTTATGATCTTGCCAAAATTGCAATAGTCTGTCGCCTCTTTCATTTCTTTCTCCAAGACCAAAGTTTCCAACTATGCCATAGGTAGCGCCTTTACCAATTTTTGCGTTGAAGTCGCTTTGGATAATATTAATTTCATGTGGTTTGGTAAGTTTATTTAATTCGTCAATCTCAGCATAAAAATTCTCTATTTCTTCTTCACTTTTGTCTGCCGTGGGCGCGTATGCTTGAATTATATTAATGATAAGCGGTTTCGCATTAATCTTCAGTAGGAGTGTTCTGTCTGATTTAAGAATGAATTCTATCACGCATTTAGCTACGGGCTCTTATATATATATATATATATATATATATATATATATATATATATATATATATATATATATATATATATATATATATATATATATATATGTATTGGTCATTCTGTCTATCTTCTGTTCCCGACTATTACTTTATTTTTAATACGACCACTTTTTCTCTTACTGGGTGTTTTAAAAATGGTAAAAGTGCCACTTTGCTTAATATCATATCGTGGGTGCCGTAGCTTAGTGATTAGTGTGTTGGCCTTCTGTTCTGTAGGTCGTGGTTCAATCCCCGGCTGATACATAGCAAATTTAATATCGCAAAAATTTTTCTTTCGAACGGCATCCACCTGTCGGCAAGCAATTGGTCATTCTTCCGATAGTAATAACTTGCCATCAAAAAGTTTCTAAAAGAACTCTATTACAAAGCTCAGTAAAAGTGATGTCATAAGTAGGTCCTTTCTAACACTGTTTAAAATTTAACACGCAAAACAGTAATGGAAGAGAAACTCGGCCAATGAGCCCTTCGGGGCTTTAAGTGCCATATATTTATTTTTGTTTTTATAGATGTGGAATCAGAGCATACGTCCATCTCCCTTTCTCTGATGTATCCCACATCCGTTGCCATTTCTCCATATTGTGTCGTCTTTCATCTGCTTTTGATGCACAGGGACCCGCTATGTATATTCGCTGGAGCTCTCGCGCCAAGATACCTATTGGCGGCATACCCGCAATAACTAGAATTGCGTAATCCGATACTGTTTGAAACACGCTTGCTACTTGTAATGCACTTAAGCGGTATGTCGGCCGGATGCCAGACATGCACGTGGTTTTACAGTTGCCCAGATCGGTGCAGCGTGAAGCACAATGTATCTCGTGACTCTAGCCAGCAGCTACCGTTTATCTGTGCGTGGACCACCTAAATTCGTCATGATACGCGATAAGGATCCATTTACTTTCGCCGCTTTGTCATTTGCCGCTTTCAAATGCTCCTTAAAAGATATCCGAGTGTCGATGCGTACCCCAAAATATCTAATATGTGTCTGAGAAACTATCTAACGGTCGCCAACTTTGAATGTGAACACCAGCTGCAAATCTGCGTTACGCAGCCAACTTATGACCAGCCTTATTGCTTCATTGCATAACTCCAGTACTTTCAGTGTGCATATTCACAAGCGCCTCTATAATTTTAGACCAGGGTCTGTGTTGAAAACATTCTTGATGTCAAGTGTAACTACAGCGCTGTACTTCTTGTCGCCTCATCTCCATCTCGTCCCACTCTTTGCTTACCGTTCGATATCCATAATCGTTTTTACTGCATCGACAGTCGATTTTCTTCGCCGGAATCCAAATTGATTGTCGGATAAGCCGCCATGGCTTTCAAACGTTCCTTATAGACGATTGACGATTATTGTCTTCAGTCTTTGTTTTGTACATTTCGTTCTCATGCTTTTATGCATACTCGGTATTATGTTATTGTAGGATGTTTTTTGTAGAGGTTTGGATTGTCGAATTTAATATTAATCTAAGTTTGGGTGGAAAGGTTTTATTAAATTATTGTGTGAAGCTTAACTAATAGTTCTTACTTCACACTATTGTATTTTATATCCTAACTGAATTTTTTTTTCTCATTTTTTTCTACCACAAATAGTATTACTTCGTTAAACTACTATTACTTATTGATAAAAATGTTTTAGTAAGTAGTTGTTATGGTACTTTCTACCATTTTGTCCGATTTTAATAGCCGTCGTTACTGGACTGTCCACATGTATCACTTCGTATGGTCCAGTCCAGATGGGACTAAATTTATTTTTCCTAGTCTGATTTCTCAGTAATACTTTATCATTAGTAATACTTTATCAATTTTAGCTGATATCTTTGCTTTTTCCTGATTTTCCCTTACTAACTCCTGTGATCTTGTAGTTGGTATTTTAATACTTTATTTTGATCATCTGTATTGTACAGAGGTGATCTTTTTGTTTTTAGGTTTGTCGGCATATCGATATTGAAACCGTATAGAACACTGAATGGTGTACGTTTTGTCGAAGTATGTATGGTGTTATTGTGAACGTGTATCGCTGATGCTAACCATTGGTCGCAATTTCACCCACCTTTAAAAAAACTCCTAAGATATTACGCTAATGGTCTATGACTTCTTTTTAGAGAACCGTTTTCTTGTGGGTGATATGGCGTTATATGTAATTTTTTAACACCTAGCATCTTGCATATATCTGAGAACAATTTTGATGTAAAATTTGTACCATTATCTGTGACTAAAATTTTTGGTATGTTGTAGCGTGTAATAACTTCGTTGTAAAAAGCTACTACTATGCTAGATTCTGCATCAGGAATAGGTACACAGAAAAAAAATTTTGAAAAATCATCTTGAAAGGTAAGAATGTACTTATTTGCCCATGTGGTTTCCTGGAGAATTCCCACCATATCCATATAAACTTTTTTAAATGGCTTAGATGGTGTATCTGTTAGTATCATTGGCATTTTCGTGAGCTTCGAGCTCTTGTTAGTTTGACATTTTTTACAATTTTTAACATATTCTTTAATCTGGCTTCACACACCTTTCCACCTATACTGTCTTCTAAACCTGAAATAAGTTTTCAAAGCGCCCTGATGCCCTCTTAAAGATGAATTATGGAAGTTGCGAAGTATCGTCGATATATCCTTCTCATCAGTGAAAAGTGTTCTCCTGATTTTCTGCATTTTCATCTAGTTCTAACTCGTAATCAGAGCTACCATCAGGCTCTTTTTGGCTTTCGGTTTCGTCGACTTTATTTATTTATTATTTATTTCGAGTCACAACCATTGTTGACTCGTGATTCGGTTGTGGAAATCTGCTGAGCGCATCCGCGTTCAGGTTCCTTTTGCCTGGTTTATATATTATTTCAAAATCAAATTCAAATAATTTGTGCCTGAAACGTGCTAGACGTGATGTCTGATCCTTTAGGTTTGCAATTCCTCGTAGTGGCTGGTGGTCGGTGTAAATCTTGGACGGTCTACCGAGTAGATAAGCTCGATAATTCTTCACAGCCCACACGATGGCCAAGAATTCCTTTTCGATGGTGGAATACCTTTTCTCAGTATCACTGACCGCCCTACACGCAAAGGCTATTGGTCTATCTTTTCCAATTTCACCTTGCGATAGAATTGCACTTACAGCCTCGTCGCTAGCATCTGTTGTTAACACAAAAGGTTTAAAGAAATCTGGGTAGCCCAAAATTGGCGGAGAGCAAATTGCTTGCTTCAAATCTTCAAAAGCTTTCTGACATTTTTCTGAGTAGTTTGTTGATTGGCAGTGCCATACTAGCCATATTCTCAACAAATTTTCGCTAATGATTTACTAAACCTAGAAATACCTGAACATCTTTCCTATTTTTTGGTACAGGAATATTTTTAACACATTCCACCTTACCAGGGTCTGGTAACGCTCCTTCCTCAGTGCATTTAAGGCCTAGGTAAATTTCGTTAAAAATGGCCCTTTTCTGTATTTAACTTCAAGTTATGTTTTCGTAAAAGTCCAAATACTCTTCGTAAACGCGACAATATCTACAATGACCTAACTGGTCTAATATTTCATCGATTGGGGGAAAAACTTGTTTAATGGTGGCGTCATTTAATTTCCTGAAATCTACTGCTAGCCTCCATTTTATTTTACCATCTTCTCCCGCTTTCTTTGGCACCAAAATTATGAGAGAATTCCAGGGCGATGAGCTGGGAATAATTATGTCGTCTTCTAAAATTTTGTTTACTTGCTTATTGATTTCTTGCTTATGCGCTTCTTGTAGCCTGTACTGTCTTTGGTTGATTGGAGCCTGGTCTGCTTTTATTGGTATTGTCTGTTTTGTACCTGTGGTGTGAGACAGTTTGTCGCCTTCCAAGAAAAATAAATCGTGGAATGATTTAAGTACTATGGATGTCTTTTCCTCAATGCTTAAGTTTTCGTCTAGCTTAATTGTTTCTAATATTTTGGTAACCCTATTGTGGCTATCAGTTTCCTTAATGTTATTTATTTTATGAGCTATGTCGTATTCTTCGTGTTCTAAATGATTAAATTTTATTACATCAATTTCAAGCTTATTATTTACAATATATGAATCTATATTCGTATTGAGAATTGGGACATAAGCTGTGTTGTCCGTCACACTGCTCAATGTCTCACCTAAATATATTCCAGGAGATACTTCCTGTTTCTCTACTATAATTGCTTCGAAATTTGTATTTACTTACATGGGGACTACCTTCATAGTTCTCCCAGGTACTACAACCTCACTGGTGTGTAGTATTCTATTACCCTCGTTCAACGGTTTGAGAGGTAAAGTCATCAAATGCTGTTTTCGTTCACCGAAGAAAATCAGCTTCTTTTTCATAGTATTAATAACCGATCGGTTCCATAAATTGTCTCTACCTAGGATACCATCAGCATACACTTAATCTCTCTTCAGAGATTAAGTGTAGTTCTAAAATCAAATCTTTAGTCCTATCAGCTGTATTTTACACGCTATCAATTTAAGATGAGAATTTAATAAGAGAATATGATTCGTGTACATCTTTATCCCAGCATGTGCTCATACTTACTAACCTAAACACACACACGAACACACACAAATATGTACACGAATCATATTCTCTTATTAAATTCTCATCTTAAATTGAAAGCGTACAAAATACAGCTTGTGCAAAAACAAGTCATCGAAAATTGGACTCAACGGATGGACCATCTAAGACGTAGCCGCGGCCAACATTTGAAAGACATAATCTTCAAAAAATAAATGCCAAAGAATGTTCTTTCAAATGATAATAAACATTCCCCATTCAATTTGAATTTTCTGTGATTTTTTCTTCAAAAAAGTTGGGAACCTCGAAATGGATCACGCTTTATTAGCGAACTTCTTACTTAGCAACAAGTTGTAAGCGTAACCATATAGTCGCTGTTTTATACAAGCTACGAAATCTTCCAACTCGTCGGGTTTAATGGCTTATCTTGCTAATTCGCACCCAGAAATGAAATGGTGTACTTCGGTCCTCAAATCTTTAGACTCCGCTCCAGTGAGTACTGGGACTAGTCTACTGACGGTCTGTGCAATTTCGTCAATACGCATTTTTAGCTTTAATTCGGGTTGTGCTTCTGGTTGTGTTTTTCGTACTGGTATGGCGACGAAGAGGTGACTCTTGTGGTAGGCAGCGTTCTCTTTCGAGATTCCTCTCTTTTGCCTGGAGTGCACTTAACTGCTCAGGGTCAACCGAGGTTCTAAGGCTTTTCTCTATAAATTCTTCTTAAATGCCCTTTTCTTTTAGTAAATCTTCTAATTCCTTATTTCTATTAAGAGTCTTAGTAATTTCTACTGCTAGCTGTTCCGCGTCAGATCCCTGTTTTGCGATCTGAGTTCGCAGAGCCCTAATTTGTATCTCTGCTGCCTCTAAATCGTCTTTTTGTTTTAAGGCTGCTTCAGCCTGGCTTTTCAATAGATCGTTTAGCTCGGATAACGTGTCGTCTAATTCCTTTATTGGATTTAGTACCTTTCTGTGATGCACCTTTGATTTTATGAGCTGGAATTGCTCGTATGTGCTGTGTTGCTTAATCAAGCTCCACACGAAGTCGATTGACTCGGTTATTGCAACGTTTAGCTCTCTTGCTAATGATTCGTAGGATTTCTTGTCCATTTGACCCCAAAAAGGCAAACACACACTAGAATTAGATCCTGTACTGCGTTAAACGTTGAACGTAAAACACCTTGTATATACAAAATATTTCGCAGTATCCTACCGGCTGCGCCAAAATGTTGCGTACTATTTTTCGACAAATCTCACTCACTAAGTTAGGTACGCACAAGATTAGCACCTAGACCTAAGCTCCTAAATATCCTTCGAATCTATCACACTGGTTAGCTGACATAAAACTTTATCAATGATACTTGCGGTTTTGGGTATTCGTTTTATTGCTGGTGTTATTTTCTTAAACGCTAACACTTCAGTGTAAGACTCACTGTTTCTATCTTTTTCCTACTCGAAATAAGCACCGCCTCTGTTTTCTGTCCCGTAAGCTTGACCTTTTTCATCGTCAGAGACTCCATAATCTTCGACGCTGTCTCATTGCAGATGTTCTGAATCAGGGAAAGTTCCTTCGTAACGAGCATCACTGCAATATTGTCCGCACACCCGATTATCTGAGCTCCCTTTGGCAACGAAAGGTGTAACACACCGTCGTATAGCACATTCCATAGCAACAAGCCCAGTACGGAGCCCCGCGGTATTCCGCCCGTTACAACATAGCTTTTGGGACCTTTATCCGTATCGAATAACAGTAGTCTGTTAGATAGATCGCTGTTTATTATCCGCAGCAGATAAGCAGGTGTTTTCTTCGCCACCAGCGCCCTCATGATATGTGGCCAATATGCCGAGTTCAAAGTATATTGCACATCAAATGTGACAACTGCGCAATATTTTTTGCCGCCATGCATCCATCTGACGCCCTCTGTCGCCTTGCCCGCAATTCCCGTCAATTTTTCAACTGTGTCTATGGTGGATCGATGTCTCCTAGAGCCAAATTAATTCGCTGACAAGCCAGGCTACCCACCTTCTAGATGATGCTCCATCTAGAGGTGACGTGTGCCGATCAGCCTCTCCAGTATTCTGGTCATCATGTCGATAATGCAAAGTGGTCGATACGCACTCGTCTCACCTGCGGGTTTATTTGGCTTCTGAAGTAGGAACAGATGCTGCTTCTTCCACTTACTTACTTACTTACTTACTTATGTGGACATAACAACCGAATATCGATTTAGGCCGAAAATAATATGCTTCGCCAGCCATCTCTGTTCTTCGCTAGCTGGCGCCAGTTAGAAATTCCAAGCGCCGTCAGGTTCTCCAGTACTTGGTCTTTCCACCGGAGGTTTGGTCTTCCTCTTTTGCGTCGTCCTCCAGCGGGTTCCGAATATAACACCTTCTTAGCTGGAGCGTGTTCTTCCATTCGCTCGACATGACCTAGCCAGCGCAGCCGCTGGATTTTGATGCGCTTTACTATGTCAATATCGGCATACAGCTCGTACAGCTCATGGTTGTACCTTATTCGGTACTCGCCACCAACGCAAATAGGTCCAAAGATCTTGCGTAGGACTTTTCTCTCGAAAACTCCAAGTATTCGCTCATCCGAGGTGGAAATTGTCCAGGCTTCAGCGCCATATGTTAGGACAGGCATGATGAGAGACTTGTAGAGTGTAGTTTTCGTTCTTCGAGAGAGGGCTCGACTTCTCAATTGCTTACTCAGCCCAAAGTAACACCTGTTAGCAAGAGTTATCCTACGCATGATCTCCAAGCCGACGTCATTACTGCTGTTAATGCTGGTTCCAAGATAGACAAAGTCCCTTACTACTTCAAAAGCGTAGTTGTCAACAGTGACGTGCTGTCCAAGACGCCGGGACTCTTTGTTTGTTGACACTAGATACTTCGTCTTGCCCTCGTTCACCGTGAGACCCATCCGACGCGACTCTCTTTCCAACTCTGAGAATGCTGCACTGACTGCTCGCGTGTTCATGCCGATTATGTCAATATCGTCGGCATACGCTAACAGCATGACACTTTTGTTGAAGATAGTGCCATTATGTCGTAGATCAGCAGCTCGTATTATTTTCTCCATAATAAGATTGAAGAAGTCGCACGATAACGAATCACCTTGTCTGAAACCCCGTTCGGTATTAAACGGTGCGGAGAGGTCCTTCCCAATTTTCACTGCACAACGGGAGTTATGCAGTGTCATTCTACAAAGTCGAATGAGCTTTGCAGGAATACCGAACTCAGACATTGTTGCGTAGAGGTAATCCCTTACCGGACTGTCGAAAGCGGCTTTATAATCAACAAATAGGTGGTGTGTGTCGATCTGTTTTTCTTGGGTCTTCTCCAGGATTTGGCGCAGTGTGAAAATCTGGTCGATGGTGGATTTACCAGGTCTGAAGCCACACTGATAAGGTCCAATCAGGTTGCTGAGCATAGGCTTCAATCTTTCACAGAGTACGCTCGATAGAACCTTGTACGCGATGCTCAGGAGACTTATTCCACGGTAGTTGGCGCAAATTGTGGGGTCTCCTTGTGGGGTCTGCTTCTTCCACACTTTCGGAAAATCCCTTTCATTCAAGCACCGCGTATAAAGCTCGGCGAAAACCTTCGTATTATACTTAACAGCGATCTTAAGCACCTTGTTTACGTCCAGGCGCCTTTATGTTACCGAACCTCTCCGCCGCCATTATTATCTCAGCCTCGTCGTTTAGCACTGCTTCCTCTACTGCGGATGTCACCATATATGGTTGTGGTTGTTATTCTGGATTTTTACCACCTTTTCTAAGAGAATAGGGCAGGTTGGAGCTCGGCCTCTATCACCTCTGACCTTCGTCATGACTATTTTGTACACGTCTCCCCACGGGTTCTCGTCCACCATTTCACAAAGTTCTTTGAAGCACTAGGACTTGCTTTTTTTTATCGCCTTTTTAAAGTCCTTGCGTTTTTCCTTGAAGCATTCACGCAGTCTTATATGCTCCGCCGTACCTTGGCTTCTTTGGGAGAATCATCTCGCTCTATGACATTCACTTTTTAGCGTGTTAATCTCCTCGTTCCACTAGTATGCGTGCTTTCTAGGCATATTCTGTTCTTTCCTGCACATGGCGGCGTCGCAGGCTTTGCTAACATACTTCACCAACAAGCCGGCTTGTTCGTCTGTTTCGTTCGAGCTGTCCGGGTTCTCATCTAGCATAAGTCTGAAGGCTTCCTCATCTACCGTTTCCACTTTCCACACTTTGCTACACAGCGTCCCTCGAATCTGTGCATGTTTGTCGAATTCCACCATAAGAGCAAGGTGGTCACGGTGTGTAAAAGTCGCACACCTGCCGACTTGCCGATCACAGCAGTGCCTGGTTGATGAACGTAATGCCAATTATTGATCGGCAAGCATTCTTCTCGAAGGTATTCTTTCCGCCGGTATTGAGCAACACCGCGTCTAGCAAGGAGATAACAGCCATAAAAACATTCTCGAACGCTGACCGTACTCGAGACCAATAGTCATCTAGGCCTTCTCGTCTGACGTTTCCAAGTGATTCTGTCTGATTTTCAATGGTAATTGAAAATTAGCTAAGAACTGAATAAGGTCATCAGAGTCGAAATTGAGTTTTTGAATAAAAAATTCGATCTTTTTGCACTGTGGTAGATTTTTTTGCATTTTTCAGTAAAGCTCCTTTGGAAATCTCGAGACTTTCCATGGTTTTACTTTTATTTGTGGAAAATTTTGTGATCGGCCTATTGTGAAATTGATTACATAAATGTAAATTGAGAAATACTATATATTTAAAATTATGAAAGGAAATCAATGAGGAATTGATTGCCTGCCGGACTCAGAAAGAAGTTTCTGAAATTGTACTGAGAAATTGCGAGTACTTTCAGTGGAAAAAATAGTGCGATAATATATGTGAATATCTATATATAACGTGTATATGGAAATATGTGTATACAGCGAATATACAATATGAAAATAGACAAAAGTGTTATGCTGTTAACGTATGCCGATGATATTGACATAAACACACCGACAGTCAGTGCAGCATTCTCAGAGTTGGAAAGAGAGTCGCACTGAATGGGTTACACTGTTCACGAGGGCAAGACGAAGTACCTAGTATCAATCAACAAAGAGTCCCAGCGTCTTGGACAGCACGTCACTGTTGACAACTACGCTTTTGAAGTAGTAAGGGACTTTGTCTATCTTGGAACCAGCATTAACAGCAGTAACGACATCAGCCTCGAGATATTACGAAGGATCATTCTTACTAACAGGTGCTACTTTGGGCTAAGTAAGCAATTGAGAAGTCGGGCCCGCTCTCTAGCAACGAAAACCGAAAACCATGCCGATTATGTCAATATCATCGGCATACGCTAACAGCATGACACTTTTGTCGAAGAGAGTGCCATTATGTCGGAGATCAACAGCTCTTATTATTTTCTTCATAATAAGATTGAAGAAGTCGCACTATAACGAATCACCTTATTTGTAACCCCGTTCAGTATTAAACGGCGGGGTCCTTCCCAATTTGAACTGCACAACGGGATTTGCACAGTGTCATTCTGAGCTTCAATGAGCTTCGTAGTAATACCGAACTCAGACATTGTTTTGTAGAGATAATCCCAAATCGGGCTGTAGAAAGCGGCTTTATAATGTCGATTTGTTTTTTTGGGTATTCTCCAGGATTTGGCACAGTGTGAAAATCTGGTCGATGGTGGATTTACCAGGTCTGAAGCCACACAGATAAAGTCCAAACAGGTTGTTAAGGATAGGCTTCGACCTTTCAGTACGCGCAATATAACCTTGTATCCGGTGTTAAGAACAGTTATCCCACGGTAATTGGCGCAAAGTTTGGGGTCTGCTTTTTTATGCATGGGACAGAGAGCACTGAGCCTCCAATCATCGGACATGCATTCATCCGGCAATATGCTGCTTATAAGCAGGTGCAAGGTGGTGAGAAGCTCATCTCCTAAGGTCTCAAACGACTCAGCAGGCGGGCCATCATAACCTCCAGCTTGTTGTTTTTCAGCCTAGAAGTGGCCTCTCTGACCACGTCATGGTCGGATGGTGGAACATCCACACCATCATCCGTGATTGGATAGTTCGTGAGATCTCCTCCATTGGCGGGATTGTTCAAAGCGTCACCATTCAGTAACGTGGACAAGTGTTTTCTCCTTAATATCAGTACATTCTGGACATCTGTAGCCAGATTCCCATTTTTGTCACGACAGGAATAGACTCCAAGGTGTAAACCGCCACTCAGGTGCCTGATATTCTCAAAGAATTATTGAGTCTTATTCGTGTCTTTACACATCTCGATCTCCTTACACTCGCGTCTTTCTAGCTCTCTCTTCCTACGCCTGAAAAGACGACTGTCCGCACTTCTCTTTTCTCTCTACCGCTCCTTAACAACGCGCATGACACCTGTACGCAAAGTTTTGTTGTCTCTTACGATTGCAGCTTATTGATATCATGTGCTTCCGACACATAAACGTGTTTTCACCTTAGCTGGAGTAAGGTAATGTACTGAGTCGTTATTAACACCGCGGATCGATTTCACGCCCATCACACGGGAAGCATGCCTTCCGTCGATCATCACGTGATCAATTTTGCTGATAGGGTATTGCTCTGTAACGCATGCACATGGCGCATTGATATATACATCGTCGTATGGCACTGGAACAGCCAATTATGTGATATGAAAACGATACAAGATGAATCGTTTGACGTAAGTCGCAGTTTAAGTTTTTTTTTTTGTGGATCAAATTAATGACCATTTTCGTAAGGTGATGCTCTTTATGTAATATTGAAGGATGAAGACGCTCGTAAGGCATGTCAGCCTTTCCAATCCCCCCTCTGATGTGAACGATGCCATTACTATCGATGAATGGATCCAATCCAAAAAATTTGCTCTTCTTCGTAATTAAGTTATTACGTTTTAAGATATTAATATCTTCACGGAAATATGATTTCTGATTATGCCGTATGATTGTAAATCGTGCCAACATTATCTCGTTCGTAGTGATCCGCTTATTGTTCCTTGTAAACACTGCGTTTCGAAACAATATTTGGAGGTGCGCCACCGAGCATACCAATCGATTGAAATTGGAAAACCGAGATAAACGTTCATCGCAGAAACCTGTATTTGTTGTTCTTTCAAAGAACCGCATGTTTTGAACAGTTTCGACAGTTATATGTTGATTGCATAGAGTTGAGCACTTGCTTGGCAAGTCTGTGGAATCACTCGGTATTCCCCAGGGCATCAATTCAGCTGCAAGTAGAAATTCTGGGCCACACCACAACTGCCTTCAATTCATGAGGCGATTATGTGTGACACCTCTGGTTGCGTGAAATGTTGGATATTGAGAAGACGGAACATACCTCCATGAAGTTGGTGATAATGTTGCAGCGATCTTCGACACATGTATGATACAGTGTCGGGGAATCCAAGTATCAAGTAATACACTGCAGTGGAATCCGTCTATCCGAAACATTTATACTTAGATAAATTTAGTGCACCTGCTACTTCATCTATTAATTGCACCGCTAAAAGGGCAGCACATATTTCCAATCATGGAATTTATGTTGTAGGTTTCATTGGTAGTATTCGTGATTTCGCAGCTATAAGCGACACTGACACTGCATTTTTGAGTTTTGCACTCGCAAGAAGATCACTGCGGCTTAAGACATCTGAAATGCATATCCGAATGCATGTAATTCGGCAGACGAACACTGATCGAAGTTCATCTACCTTGGTATAATAATATCGTTAATCTTTCTAGCATCTTCCAGAAATTTGTTGCACTCACCTCGTAGAGTTGTGGGAATTTTCTAGATCTTCGTAATGAATTTCTTGTAAGAATTCGTAACAATTCGATGCCCACTTTCGAAACCTCATTACTGCGCTATCCAATATTTGAGCTAAGCCATTCGTGATAACAATAGTGTCATGCAATGAATTTGCACCTCTTACAAAATCATCCATGTAAAAATGTTCTATAAAATGATAAGGAATAATGTTTCATATTGTTAAGTGCTATCTCTAGTGGCAATATATTATGCTGGTGACGTACCGTTTGTGAGCGTATTCAGTTGAAATATTTCGGGCTCAGTGTCTGTATTTTGACGCCAAAATATTTGTTGTAAACATCGATCTTTCACGTCGATCAAAATCTGTCACTATATTTGGGCGATATCAGCTGAAAACGCTATTCTATGCTTGCGAAATCGTGTTAGAATAAAGAAGAAATCGTTTTGAATAACTGGGCTTGTTAGTAAACAGTCATTCAAGGACAGGCCATTTGACGATTTAACAGAAGAACAACTCTAAGTTTAGTGGTTGCGCTCGATGATTTTAACACTGCGTGATGTGGCAAAAAATATGATTGACTGACACTATTACCGAATCGTCCTCGATTCATATCTCCTATTACTGTTTTAACATGACACCTTGTGCGAAGCGCGTTTCCATAGAATACAAACGTTTTATAGCAATACTTTGAGTTTCCCCCAACCTCATCGACGTAGAGCTAAGCGGCAATTTTACGACAAAGCGTCCATCGACTTGCACCCAATCAATCAATCAAAAGAGAGCGTGGGAGCAAGGATTAAATCCTTGTTCATCAAGTAGATCACGCGAAACCAGACTGAAGTCTGTTAGAGGATAAGAGCTCTACGGCTGATACCTCTGAGGGCCAACCACAAGTGTTATGGGCACTGCAACCATACGAGGTCTTTTTTACCCAAACCCGTCTACGACACTAGAATCTCCTCTACCTTTTTAATAAAATATAGAATTGATCTTGTCGAACTTTAGATTATTGAAACTGGTATTGGGAAACTCAGCTAAAAGTGTAAAGCGAAGCCTGGCCAAGGCTGGGCATTCGCAAAAGTTGTGGATCGGTTTTAAGGTGGTAAGATTTTTCTATCATAGCTTTGGCCGATGCCCAGATTATACCCCTGTTGTGTCCTTCTTTCTGACACCGAACCTTGGCTTAGATATCTTATAGTCTAGGACTTACCCCTTTTTTATTCTGTTACTGTTTCCTGCAAATTTTATTTCTCCACACAATTACTTTTCACAGTTATAAGTTTTGCTTTTCACGGTATAGTTTTTATTGATTAAATAGTTTTTCTTTCACAATGCGTTTTTTAAGAATACACAGAATACTAGATTCTTTACAATACAACTTTTGTTTTGTAGGATGTAAAATCCTTTACAGTATACACTCGGTAGCAAACACGCGCTAACTCGTTCTTCGAGTTATCTTAATCCATTCGACTAACTAATTCACTGACTGCCTTCATTTCAGGTTTTCTCTCAGTTTATATAGCCTAAAATATATATCATAATTTACAATTTAATCCCATTTTAGTATAAAAGAGTTTCTGAAGAAATGGCAATTTCTTCAGTAGGTCATATTTATAACTTATTTTTAGTAAGTCATCATTATTATTTGTAGTTAATACTTCTTGTTGTAAATATTGTGCATGCGTTCAATATTACGTATTTTGTTTATCTTTTTGCCTTTTATTTTCTTTTCACTGTGTATGGTTGTTGAATTATATCATAATCGTACAGTGAGGTACTATAACGCTGATCACGCATTTTTATAAATATAAATATTATAACCTATTTTAGCCAATGACAATTAAATTATGTATAGTATGGTGATGATCATTATATTAATGATTATCTTGACATGAATGACATGATAGTATAACATAATAATATAACGTAATATTACTGTAACATTTATAGTGAGTCAAAATGCATAAATTAGATGAGCATTATTTTTACTCACAACACGACAGAAAGGTTCTTGGCCTGTCAGTGGAGAAGATGAGCCAGCCGCTAGATCGCACGCCACTTCATTGCTCTCAATTCCAATTTGCAACCCTATTTGTGACCCTATTTTGCATAGAAAGTTTTTGTAGGATAAGGAAACATTCGGTGACTAGTTTGGAAGAGAACTCCGATGAAGAGAGAATTGATGGCAGCTTGGCTGTCTATCGGCATATGCTGTTTCACCTTAGATTTGGGGCATTTTTAGAGAGTTTGCATCTCTCCGCCCGACTACCATTATCCAGCACTCAAGCATAGACGATTCTAAGCTAGAGCCTCTTTGTAGCCTTCCCCACGGAGAGGGTGTAGTTGCACTACCGTAGTGTACATTGTTAGGTGGCATTTCGTGGTTAGGTAGTTAGTTAGGTGATATTTCCAGCGATTACCCAACCAAATAGTCAATTTTTCGCCATTAGGGTATCTTGTGGATGTACTATCTTATCGTCGGTAATTGCATTAAATACTACATCTACTCCAAGGAGTAAGCCTGTTATTTCGGGCTTTAGATATAGATTTAGCATTTAGCATTTTAAAATACTGAATAAATGCACTTGGTACCTACAATTGCGGTACATCATCGAGTGATTATGGAAGCACGTACGCAATCGTAGCCATTTTATTATAAGGCTCGGCACATATTTGAATAGTTATTTTACCACGAGAGACTATTGAACGACTGGTGAACGTACCAATTGCACTATTCAATACACTTCCATGTGTACGAGGGAGTAATAATCGCGGAGCGCATGATTCAGATATTAATGTTGATTGTGATTCAGTATTCAATACCGCACGGCACGACTGTGACGTATCATTTTTATCTTTTACCATTATGATCGCGGTTGGTAATACGTTGAATGACATGTTGTGTATAGATGTTTGCAGTGAATTAATGGACACTTGGATCATACAAAAGTGTATTAAATTTTCGATTACATTCTTTGCAATTTGAAAATGTAGATTTCGTTATGTGATGCTTTGCGCATAGGTAATTCGGGCAAATACTGTTTGTTTTCACAAATTCTGTTCGTGCAACTATTGAAAAAACATAATTTCATTTCTACGCTTAACACGCGCGATTTTGCTGCCCTCTGCGTAATAAGACACATAGTTTCATATTTCTCACGATCCGTTACGCGATCATTGAGAAATGACATAAGTTGTTGGAACGTCGGTTCCTCTAAATTTCTGGTCTCTAGAGACCGAGCGATAAATGATATATATGCACTCTAGACCAGGATGCGACTGGTTGGCTGGTTGAACATGTAATGCATTGTAATTTTCATTATTTGTATTATGAAAGTGTTTAAGCTCGGTATATGTGTCGTTAAATAATGATTTTTCCTCAAAATGTTTCTGCTTATGCGCATCAACTACGATTGTTTATCATACCGATCACATAAAAACTTCCATGCAATATTAAAATTCTCGTCGCTTAGAGGCAGATGCTTTATGACCGATGATGCTTCACCTTTGATGCTTGTTTGAAGATATTCAATTTTTTCAATACCAGCGAGTTCACTGCGCTCTATTGCGAGAGCTTTGAACTGAGTATCGTTAATTTTGGTAAAGTTGGTTTAGCAAATTCTCGGTTTACTGTATTCAAGTTTTGTTGTTTTCCTCCGCCATGCTCTCTAAAATCGTATTTAATTTGGCTTGACTTTATTCTAAACTTTCTATGGCAGCATTGATTGGGGGATTTGAGAAATTATTACCTGTAAGACCTCCGACTGAATTTCTGCTGATATGCAACGTTTTCAACATCGTTGCCTTGCTTTTCAATTTCTTCACGCATTAGTGATGCATCACTAAATTTCTCATCACTTACTAATTGTTCAATAGATATCGTTAAATTGTTTGATTATATCATCCAGTTTCGTGAATCGTACTTCTGTATCTGTGCTGGAACAGCTGGGCTGTGAAATGTAATTTTCAATGCACATGATACGTGCTTTAATGTCGAAGAAGCCCCTCTATAATAATCCGATATTATTCATATAATACGCGGTTCGTAGGACCAACTTATGTTCGCGAATCGAAGCACAAATTCCGCTGGTATATATACATACATATATATATATACATACATAGATATATATACATATATATATATATATATATATATATACATATATATATATATATATATATATATATATATATTTATATTTATATATATATATTTATATTTATATATATATATATATATATATATATGTATATATATATACATATACATATACATATATATATATATATATATACATACACACATATATATATATATATATGTATATGTATATATATACATATATATATATATATATATATGTATATGTATATATATACATATATATATATATATATATATATATATATATATATATATATGTATATGTATATGTATATATACATACATACAGTGGCTCACAGCTTATTTCGTACAGTGTATATATTTTTATGTACATGGCTGTAACATCGAAACTAAAAAACTTATCAATAAGTTTTGAATGTAGATGTCTGTGTATGTGTTTAGTAAACCTAATAAGAAAACGGGGAACCCCAAAAATTGTTCTTTTTGTCATGCAAGAGAGAAAAACTATTGACCAGCTGATTTTCAGCTCACATCTTATTTCGTACACAAACTTCAATGTAAGTAAGTTTCATTCTGCCGCGCAGTTACAAAGTTTTTTTGAATTGTATGAGTTTTTGGACCTTTTTAACTATTATAACTATTTTTATTATTCTTATTTTAAATAGTTAAAGTGCTGTAAATTAAACATTTAGCGTTATGGGTCGTCGTACAACGATGGAACAGCGTAAACTGGTAATTAACCATTTTAGGAAAGGTCAGAGTGTGCGAAAAATTGCTGAAATGACAAATTTAAGTGCCTCAACTGTCCAATACATCATTCAACGCTTCGTTCGCGAAAATCGGTTGGAGAACAAGGGCAGAGAAGCACCTAATAAGATTTTCAACGCATCAGACGAGCGTTATATTGTACGAAAAATTAAGAAAAATCCAAAGTTATCCGCTCCGAAGTTGGCTGCAGAGGTTCAGCGTGAAATAGGAAATCATCCAGTGCTGAAACTGTCCGACGTGTGCTGCGCAATCATGACTTGAACGGTCGAGTAGCCCGAAAGAAACCATTCATTTCGAAAATGAATATACAACGCCGACTTGACTTCGCCAAAGAGCATATTATTAATACTCCTGCGTTCTGGAATACCGTTATTTTCGCGGATGAGTCTAAGTTTAATATTTTTGGCTCGGACGGAATGTCATATGTTTGGCGTAAAGCGAATACCGAGCTAAACAAGGAGAACCTTAAGCCCACAGTGAAGCATGGTGGCGGTAGCGTGATGGTTTGGGCCTGTATGTCAGCAGCCGGAGTAGGTGAATTGGTTTTTATTGAGGAAACAATGGACAAAATGAAGTACCTCGAGATTCTGAAAAACAATTTACTTCAAAGTGCAGACAAACTGGGTTTGCGGGAAGAATTTCGGTACTACCAAGATAATGACCCAAAACATAAATCTGGGATTGTGCAATCTTGGCTTATTTGGAACTGCCCACACTTGATGTCTCCACCACCACAGTCACCTGACATGAATGTGATTGAAAATCTTTGGTCTATTTTGGACAATAAAATAAGAACACACAAGATTTCTAATAAGCAAGACCTAAAGAAGGTACTGATGGAAGAATGGAAAAAAATCACACCAGACATCACTCAAAAATTGGTGGATTCAATGCCAAATAGACTCCAGGCTGTCATTAACGCTAAGGGATGTCAACTAAATATTAAAATCAACTTACTTTGTTTTTAGTTTGAACTTAAAGAGACTGTACGAAATAAGCTGTGACATGAATTTTCCTATTTTTTTCTTATTTTATTTTTTTATAGTGTCAAGCACTAAAATTTTGAAAAAGTAAATTTTGGAAAATAAAAAACAAACCTTCCTTTCTAAAATGGCATTTATATTTTGTTCAAATTTTTGCTATATTAGGAATTACGACTGCAGCAATTTTTAAACTGTCACTGTACGAAATAAGCTGGGAGCCACTGTATATATATATATATATATATATATATATATATATATATATATATATATATATATATATATGTATATATACATATGTATATTGTATGGTTAAGAAGCGTTTTTCTTAACCTCAAAAAACAAAAGCTAAATTAGCTACGAAGCCGATATTAATTGATATAAAACAGAGCGATGTGTAAGGTTTGGTTGCCATCAAAACACTAATTTATTATATTATATTCAAACATGTAAAAGTATGATCTAATATTCATCTGTTCAATTATATTAAATACATAAGAAAAACAATTAACGGGTCAATCGTAGTATATACAGGGGTTCTCAAACCATAGCCAAAAAGTTATAGTACAGATGTTCTTAACGTTGGGGTATGTGACCCAACATACGAGGGCGGATTGATAAAGAGGCTACCTAAGTACGAAAAAGGCAGCACAAACACAAAAACTTTTTTTTTTGAAATTGCTATCTGTCAAACGTCAGCTGTTAAAATTTCACTCAAATTCATTGATTAGTTTATTTGTTGTAGTCGTTTGAATTAACCAACTTTTGTGTTTCTTGGAAAATGGAAAAAAAGCGAATTTCATGCAGTGATTGAACACTATTATTTGAAAGGGAAAACGGCGAAAAAGACAAAAGAAAAGCTCGATAAACATTACGGTGAGTCTGCTCCGTCAGATTACTTGGTAAAATATTGGAGTGCTGAATTTAAACGCGGCCGAACAAGCACTGCAACAATACCATCAACAGGAAGGCCAAAAGAGGTGGTTACTGAAGAAAATATCAAGAAAATCCTCGATATCGTTAAGAATGCTCGCCGAGTCAAGTTGCGTGAGATTGTTGAAATGATAAACATCTCATATGAACGTGTGTTCCACATTTTGCATGAACATTTGCATATGAAAAAGCTATCGCCAAGATGGGTGCGGCATTTGCTCAGTGTTGAACAAAAACGAGTTCGAGAGACCACTTCACAGCGGTGTTTGGACATGATAAAGCGTAATCCTGTTGACTTTTGGCGTCGATTAATAACTCTTGATGAAACGTGGGTCTACCACTACACACCTGAAACCAAAAATCAATCGAAGCTGGTGGAAGTGCTCCGAAGAAGGCGAAGGCAGTGAAATCGGCTGGCAAGGTTATGGCCACTGTATTTTGGGATGCACTCGGAATATTGCTTATGGATTATCTTGAAAAAGAATCCACAATCACAGGAAAGTATTATCGTGCATTATTGGATCAATTGAATGATGCAATCAAGAAGAGACGACTACATTTAAAGAAGAAAAAAGTGCTCTTTCTTCAAGACAACGCACCGGTTCACACAGCATTAGATACGATGCTAAAATTACGTAAATACACTTCGAATTGGTTAATTATCCACCTTATAGTCCAGGTTTTGCACCTAGTGACTTTTTCTTGTTTCCAAACTTGAACAAATGGCTCGCAGGAAAAAGATTCAGCTCAAACGAAAAAGTGATACCGAAACTAACACGTATTTTCAGGGGTTCCCAAAATCGTATTATTCAGATGGTATAAAAAAGTTGGAATATCGTCTTACTAAGTGTGTCGAAGTAAAAGGAGACTTACTTACTTACTTATGTGGCCATAACAACCGAATATCGATTTAGGCCGAAAATAACATGCTTCGCCAGCCATCTCTGTTCTTCGCTAGCTGGCGCCAGTTAGAAATTCCAAGCGCCGTCAGGTTCTCCAGTACTTGGTCTTTCCACCGGAGATTTGGTCTTCCTCTTCTGCGCCGTCCTCCAGCGGGTTCCGAATATAACACCTTCTTAGCTGGAGCGTGTTCTTCCATTCGCTCGACATGACCTAGCCAGCGCAGCCGCTGGATTTTGATGCGCTTTACTATGTCAATATCGGCATACAGCTCGTACAGCTCATGGTTGTACCTTATTCGATACTCGCCACCAACGCAAATAGGTCCAAAGATCTTGCGTAGGACTTTTCTCTCGAAAACTCCAAGCATTCGCTCATCGGAGGTGGAAATTGTCCAGGATTCAGCGCCATATGTTAGGACAGACATGATGAGAGACTTGTAGAGTGTAGTCTTCGTTCTTCGAGAGAGGGCTCGACTTCTCAATTGCTTACTCAGCCCAAAGTAACACCTGTTAGCAAGAGTTATCATACGCATGATCTCCAAGCTGACGTCATTACTGCTGTTAATGCTGGTTCCAAGATAGACAAAGTCCCTTACTACTTCAAAAGCGTAGTTGTCAAGAGTGACGTGCTGTCCAAGACGCCGGGACTCTTTGTTTCTTGACACTAGATACTTCGTCTTTCCCTCATTCACCGTGAGACCCATCCGACGCGACTCTCTTTCCAACTCTGAGAATGCTGCACTGACTGCTCGCGTGTTCATGCCGATTATGTCAATATCGTCGGCATACGCTAACAGCATGACACTTTTGTTGAAGATAGTGCCATTATGTCGTAGATCAGCAGCTTTTATTATTTTCTCCATAATAAGATTGAATACCGCAGGAATACCGAACTCAGACATTGTTGCGTGGAGGTAATCCCTTACCGGACTGTCGAAAGCGGCTTTATAATCAACAAATAGGTGGTGTGTGTCGATCTGTTTTTCTTGGGTCTTCTCCAGGATTTGACGCAGTGTGAAAATCTGGTCGAGAGTAAAAGGAGACTATGTTGAGAAATAAATGGTTTTTTGAAAAAAATATGTTTTTCCCCTACTCAGGTAGCTTCATTATCAATCCGCCCTCGTATATACATATATATATATATATATATATATATATATATATAAATATATATATATATATATATATATATATATATAAATATATATATATATATATATATATATATATATAAATATATATATATATATATATATATATATATATATATATATATAAATATATATATATATATATATATATATATATACAGATATAGATATATATATATATATACATATACACACACACACACACACATATATATATATATATATATATATATATATACATATATATATATATGTATATATATATATATATATATATATATATATATGTATATACCAGGTGTACAAGCTTAAATCCGATGTTTGCTCGTAGATGGCGTTAGTAGGCATATTGAGCTATTATCGACTGTGCATCGTTTTTTTATGAGTTCGACACCTGTTTACATCAATTAGTAAACATCATCAGTGATTTCATACAACAACATACATTTTTTCTCGTATAATCATGTCTAGTTACCTGCCAGAAAAAGAGCTTATGCGGGAAGCTCTACTTTTTTGCTTCAATTTGAAGAAATCTGCTGCTAAATCGCATCGAATACTCGTGGAGGTTTATGGTGACAGTGCGCTGTAGGAAACCACTTGCAGAGACTATTTTCGTCGGTTCAAAGAAGGCCATTTTGACTTGAGTGACAAGAAGCGTGAAAATAGACTCAGAAAAGTTGAGGACCATGATTTGCAGGCTCTTGTGTATGAGGACGACACTCAATCGCAAAAAATGCTTGCCGAACAATTAGGTGGATCATTTCCATACATTTACGAGCCATGGGGAAGGTTCTATGAAAAAAAAATGTGTTTTTTCCCCGAAAAATAATGGATTTACGCTTGTACACCTTGTATATATATATATATATATATATATATATATAAATATATATATATATATATATATATATATATATATATATATATAAATATATATATATATATATATATATATATATATATATATATAAATATATATATATATATATATATAAATATATATATATATATATATATATATATATATACAGATATAGATATATATATATATATACATATATATATATGCACACACACACACACATATATATATATATATATATATATATATACATATATATATATACATATATATATATATATATATATATATATATATACATATGTATGTATATACCAGGTGTACAAGCTTAAATCCGCTGTTTGCTCGTAGATGGCGTTAGTAGGCATATTGAGCTATTATCGACTGTTCATCGTTTTTTTATGAGTTCGACACCTGTTTACATCAATTAGTAAACATCATCAGTGATTTCATACAACAACATACATTTTTTCTCGTATAATCATGTCTAGTTACCTGCCAGAAAAAGAGCTTATGCGGGAAGCTCTACTTTTTTGCTTCAATTTGAAGAAATCTGCTGCTAAATCGCATCGAATACTCGTGGAGGTTTATGGTGACAGTGCGCTGTAGGAAACCACTTGCAGAGACTATTTTCGTCGGTTCAAAGAAGGCCATTTTGACTTGAGTGACAAGAAGCGTGAAAATAGACTCAGAAAATTTGAGGACCATGATTTGCAGGCTCTTGTGGATGAGGACGACACTCAATCGCAAAAAATGCTTGCCGAACAATTAGGTGGATCATTTCCATACATTTACGAGCCATGGGGAAGGTTCTATGAAAAAAAAATGTGTTTTTTCCCCGAAAAATAATGGATTTACGCTTGTACACCTTGTATGTATATATATATATATATATATATATATATATATATATATATATACATATATATATATATATATATATATATATATATATATATATATATATATATATATGTGTAACAAAGTAGCATCGGTATTCGGTTGCCCACAGTCGGTAAGCAGTTGTCCTGAGTTGCGAGTCACCGGTAGGCAGTTGCGGGTAGTCGTCAGCGGTAAGCAGTTGAGCGCAGTCGTCACTCTTAAGACAGTCGTTACCAGTCGTCAACAGTTGTTACCAGTCGCCATTTGCCAAGTTGCGGTGTCCAATTATTTTAAATTTTGAACTTTTAACTGTCCAATTTATAACTTTAAAGCTTGCTATTTTTGACAATGAAGTACCAATTTCAATTAATTAGTAATACCATTTGTATTATTGCATATACTAAATAAAATACATTTCGAATGTGTTACATTTGGGGGCTCAACCGTGTCCAATCGCATTAAATTCAAAAACGTTTACATAACAAACTAGCAGTGTACAGTCGAATCGCCAAAAACTTTTAATGCAAGCTGCAGTTGCTAGCGGTAAAATCGTACGATCGTCCGCGTACAAAGAAAAAAAAAAAGCCAGAGTGTGATTTGCCGTTAAAAACAACAACAAAGTGAAACGATAACTGTATGCATTTACATATGCATGAAGTTAAGCAAGTAAAAAGTGAATATATACATAAGTGCAGCATTGTTGGCGGGAAGAATAACACGCATAAGTAGGTGACGATAAAGAACCAACAACTAAGAAAAAACGTATATAAAGAAGAGCAAAGAGAAAAGAGTGAAGCGCAAAAAAAAAAAAAAAAAAATCGAAGCGAGTCCGACTCGCCGCAATACAGCGTAAAAGCAAAAGTGGAAAAAGTAACATGCATAAATGAGTGCGGATAACGAACCAACAAACAATCGCGAAACGAACAAAAAAAAACATACAAGCAGAATCGAGAAAAGTGGAAAGAGAAAATATTGAAGTGCAAGAAGTGAAAAAACGTGAAGTCGAAGCGAGTCACATTCGCCACAACACAAGTGTAAAAAGCGAAAACGAGAAAAATAACATGCATAAATGAGTGACGATAACGAACAAACAAGCAATCGCGAAAACGAGCAAAGAAAAACGTATATAACAAGAGCGAAATCGAGAGAATCACGAAGAGAAAATATTGAAGTGAAAGAAAGTAAAAAAACGAGAAGTCGAAGCGAATCAAATTCGCCGCAATATAGTGCGGAAGTGGAAAGTGTGGAATACAAAAAAAGTATTACCGAAAAAGCGTATAAAACAAGTGACAAAATTGCAACAAAAATGCCTTCAGACTCAGAATTGGGCGAATTGATAAAAGCACTTACATTAAAAATACAAGAAGACAAGGATAGAAACAATAATGTGGTTACAGTGGACACGTTTGCAAAAATTATTAGTGATTTCGATGGTGAAAAAATACCAGTGAAAAAATGGTTCGAAATATTTGAAGAAAACGCGGACGCGTATGAATTAAGTGACAAACAAATGTATGTGCATGCAAGAAACAAAATCACAGGTGACGCAAAATCATTTATAGAAACAGAAAGTGTTTCCGACTATGAGCAGTTGAAAGCTAAACTAATTAAAGAATTCGAGCGCGAATACGACAGTTTTGAAATACATAAAATGCTAACTAAGACAAAAAAGAAAAATTCGGAATCGTTTTATGAATACGTTTTAAATATGAAACGTATCGCAGGCTTAGCTGATATTGAAGAGCGCGCAACTATACGTTACATAGTCGATGGCATAAATATAGCTGACAATTTCAAAATTAATTTGTACAATGCGAAATCTTTTAAACAACTACGGGAACAATACGAAATTTACGAACATATAATACAGCGTGAGACAGAAACACATAATAAAAGTAAACATAACGTAATGAGCAGAGCAGCATCTGATAAACAAAAACATTGTTTTAATTGTGGCTCGAAAGAACACAGAAGAAGTGAATGCAAGACGCTACCAAAGTGCTTTAAGTGTAACCAATTCGGACATATCGCAAAAAATTGTCACGCAAATAAATCCAGTGAAAAAAACGTTAATATAATTAGAAATCAAAAACGATTTAAAACAGTGTTGCTAAACGGTATCGAAATGAAGTGCTTAATAGACACCGGTGCCGACGTGTCTTTAATTCAAAAAGGCGTTTATAAAAAAAAGTTTAATGATTTAAAATTACGGCCAAGTTGCTCTGTATTGCTTGGACTTGGTAACATAAAAACAAAACCCTTAGGACTTATCAGTGGCGAGATAAGTGTTGATGAAATAAAGACTGAACACGAATTTCTAATAATTGAAGATGAAAAAATACAATGTGAAGCCATAATCTGACATGACTTCATAAGCAAATTTGTGTTGCATGCAGACGAAAACGGGTATGTGTTTGAAGACAACAAAGCCGAGCAATTGGGAAATGAGCAGATAGTCTATAACGTGACAGAAATTGACGTCGATTCAAGATACAGGAATGACGTCAACAATTTAATACAAGACTACAACGTTGCTAATGTAAGTGAGACATGTCCTATTTTTATGAAAATTATTCCCAATGAAAACATGAAGCCGTTTAGACATTCACCAAGTCGATTGTCGATTGAAGAGGAAAATGCAGTAAACGAGCAAGTAGAAGAATGGCTACAAAAAGATATAATAAGAAAGTCATTTTCCGATACAGCGAGCAGAGTCGTGGTAACTAAAAAGAAAAGCGGCGAGTATAGAATTTGCATCGATTTTCGCCAGTTGAACAAAATGGTTCTTAAAGATGGCTTTCCAGTGCCAATTATCGACGAGGTACTGCAGAAGTTACAAAAAGCAAAATATTTTACGGTAACAGATCTGCGCAATGGGTTTTTTCACGGACCAATAGAGGAAAGCAGCAAAAAATTTACAGCATTCGTAACGAAAAGGGGTATTTTTGAATTTAACAAAGCACCGTTCGGTTTTTGTAACTCGCCAGCTTGTTTCATTAGATATATAACTCATATTTTTCAACAATTGGTAAACGACAATACGATGGAACTCTATGTAGATGACATAGTAGTTTTCGCAGAAACTGCAGAAGAATGTTTGAATAAATTAAAACGCGTGCTTCAGACGGCTGCGAAGTATGGCTTAGAATTTAACTGCAAGAAAAGCATATTTATGAAAACAAAAGTTGAGTTTCTTGGACATGTCATTGAGAATGGGACAATAACCCCCGCAAAAACAAAGTGCAACGCGGTGCAAAAGTTCGCTGTACCAAAAAATGTAAAAGACGTGCAATCATTTCTAGGGCTAACTGGGTATTTTCGAAAGTTTGTCGAGGGATATGCCCAAATAGTTCGTCCCTTAACGGATCTATTAAAAAAAGACGTGCCTTTTAAAATAGATGTTGAGCAGATCAACGCGATAAATATCATTAAAAACAAATTATCCAGTGAACCATTACTCAGATTATACAACAGAGAGGCGGAAACGGAGGTGCACACCGACGCATCGAAGCATGGCTTTGGCGCAGCAATTATGCAAAAATACAATGGTCGTCTCCACCCAGTTTTATTTTGGAGCAAGAAAGCCTCAGTACAGGAAAGCAAGCAACATAGCTACATCCTAGAAGTAAAAGCAGCTTATTCGACCTTCAAAAAGTTGAGGCACTATTTGCTAGGCGTCAGTTTTAAGTTAGTCACAGATTGCGCAGCATTTAAACAAACGGTGGAAAAAAAGGACGTGCCCAGAGATGTCGCATAATGGATTATGTACATACAAGACTTTACCTACACAGTTGAACACAGAGCAGCAAACCAAATGAAACACGTCGATAGTTTGAGCAGATATCCTGTCAATGTCATGATGGTTCATTCCGAACTAACAGCAAGGCTACGTAAGTTACAACAAAACGATGATCAAGTGAAAGCAATAATGGCAGCGCTTAAGATGGGGTCGTATGACAACTACAAGATAAAAGGTGGACTGGTCTACAAAAGCGTCGATGGCAATGATCTCCTCCTAGTACCACGATCCATGGAAAACGAAATTATTAAAAATGAACACGACAATGGTCATTTTTCAGTGGAAAAAACAGCTCATAATATTAAACAACAATATTTCATTCCGCATTTGGAGAAAAAAGTAGATCAGCGAATTCAAAATTGTATCCAGTGCATCATCCATAACAAGAAACTAGGCAAAAAAGAGGGCTACCTACAATGCATTGATAAAGGTGACGCACCACTGTGCACCTTACACGTTGATCACTTAGGCCCAATGGATATTACAACGAAACAATACAAATACATTTTCGCCATGATTGACGCATTTAGTAAGTTCGTGTGGCTTTTCCCGACCAAGACAACGAATGCAGATGAAGTCATAAATAACCTTAAATTTTGGTCCACTACATTTGGGTTTCCAAGAAGAATCATCAGCGATCGAGGAACAGCGTTTACGTCGAAAGCATTCAGCGAATTTTGTATCGAAGCAGATATTGAACATGTGGTTACAACGACGGGAGTTCCACGCGGCAACGGCCAAGTCGAACGACTCAACAGAACGATTCTTGCAGTCATAAGTAAACTCTCGTCAGATGAGTCAGCGAAATGGTACAAGTATGTTGGGCAGGTACAGAAAACAATCAACGCCTGCGTCCACAGTACAACAAAATCAACACCTTTCGAAGTACTTCTCGGTATGAAAATGAGAGCAAAAGTCGACGACAGACTACTTGAAACATTAGAAGAAGAATTAGTAAATAGTTTCGACGAAGAACGACGGCAGTTAAGACAGGAGGTTAAACAACAAATACTGAAAGCGCAAGAAAACTACAAGAAGCAGCACGACAAAAAATGCAAAGGTTTGAGCGCATACAAAACGGGTGACCTAGTGGCGATTAAAAGGACCCAATTCGTAGCTGGAAAAAAACTAAAAAACGAATATTTGGGACCTTATGAAGTAACCAAAGTAAAAAGAGGAGGTCGTTACGACGTCATAAAGGCAGCTGAATTCGAAGGTCCAAATTCAACATCTACAAGTTGCGATTACATGAAGCTTTGGCGGCAATCAACAGAGGATGATGATCTCGTGTCATCCGGGTCAGATGACGGTCAGGAGGGCCGAATGTAACAAAGTAGCATCGGTATTCGGTTGCCCGCAGTCGGTAAGCAGTTGTCCTGAGTTGCGAGTCACCGGTAGGCAGTTGCGGGTAGTCGTCAGCGGTAAGCAGTTGAGCGCAGTCGTCACTCTTAAGACAGTCGTTACCAGTCGTCAACAGTTGTTACCAGTCGCCATTTGCCAAGTTGCGGTGTCCAATTATTTTAAATTGTGAACTTTTAACTGTCCAATTTATAACTTTAAAGCTTGCTATTTTTGACAATGAAGTACCAATTTCAATTAATTAGTAATACCATTTGTATTATTGCATATACTAAATAAAATATATGTAACACATATATATAAATATATGTAACACATTCGAAATGTGTTACATATATATATATATATATATATATATATATATATATATATATATATATATATATATATATATATATATATATATATATATATAAAATTTAACACGCACACCAGTAATGGAAGAGAAGCTTGGCCGAGGAACCCTTCGGGGCTTTAAGTCCTACATATTTTATATAGATATCTATACCTATATATATATATAAATATATATATATATATATATATATATATATAAATATATATATATATAAATATATATATATATATATATATATATATATATATATATATATATATATATATATATATATATATAGGTATAGATATCTATATAAAATATGTAGCACTTAAAGCCCCAAAGAGTTCCTCGGCCAAGCTTCTCTTCCATTACTGGTGTGCGTGTTAAATTTTTAGAGTTTGGACAGTATTAGAAAGGAGGGACCTACTTATTTTAGCCGGTTCCGAACGACAGAACTTTTGCGACATCACTTTTTTGAGCTTTGTCACAGTTCTTTTAGAAGCTTTTTCATGGCAAATTGTTACTTTTGGAAGGATTGCCAATTGCTTGTCGACAGGTGGGATCTGTTCTCTTTATTACTCTCTTTAAAATATATAAAACGTAGACCTAATTTCGAAAAGCGTAACATACATTCTTATAAATGTCACCAACAACAATGAATTATGTTTCGAAGTAAGAGTAATTATATAGGATCCTTTATATATTTAAGTCATAAACTGTATGCATAAAAGGAATTGAATTTGTTAAAATAAAGCAACTGACCACCAAGACTATATAGCTTGCTGAACATTGTGCTTGGGCCCTTCATCGTTTGATGTGATTGCTTTTTGGACATTTGCGTGATTCCAAAAACCGTTTTGTAATCCTAAATTTTTTGACGCCCAATGTGGGGCACGAGCATTTCATATCTCTCATCAAGCGCTTGGTAACATTGGGCATCTGATGGTCAGCTATAATTAGACTTCCTACAAACATACTAACCATCGTCAATCACAGTCGCTGCTTCACATTTACGTCGAGGCAATTCAACCGTCGCCTTTGCTGTTCGTTGTGCATTTGTTTCGTTCCTGAATTTTAACGAGGTATAATCATTTCCACTGCCATTATCCAGTTACTCCAATATTCTTACACGGACTTTGCCGCTGCCGTGTCTTATCCACCATTATCACCGTTACCGCTAGAACGCGCAGTACATTTATGTCTTCGATTGCACACCTGCATAATTGTAATTATAAAATATCACGCATATTAAGAATATAGGGGATTCCAGTTTGCGGCCAGGCGAACAGAACAAACAAAATCGAAAATATTAAATCAATTTCTTTCAACAAATTTTTTAATGCTTTCCTGTGGACTGCTTCACTAAGGATCTTTGATTGGCTTAAGATGCACTAAATATTATGTACTTTTGACATTCATTGACAATCGGGTTTAGGAAATTCAAGATCTATCTGCAGGAGCCTATTGGAAGTATGTGCCTACACAAAGCAATCCTGCAGACATAGTCTCTACAGTATGAACAGTTGAAGAACTCAGCAGATTATACGAAACTATGAAAACATGGCCTAAAACTAAAAACAATGAATTGACATGGAAGTTATAGAAAGGCACTGTAAGCAACAACCATATTCTTGAAAGAATCAATCACCGGAGTTCGTACATTATCAGCCTTTGATTAATTAGCTAGATATTTCGATTTTTAAATAAACTACGAAATGAAGATAAATTCAACGACATAGGACCGACTTCATATCAAGGGCTGTATCACGCCCTGCAAGGCTTGGAACATTCAACAAAAACAGTTTGCTAATGATATTTTCTTTTGGCTCGTTGCGTTGAACCCTTTCGTTGAGTCTGTCGAAGAATTTCAATTAATGAAGGTTGGTGGAGCTAAAGCCATCGTAGCATTGATGACTCAAATTTTGGATCAGGTAGGGCATGAATTGTGTACGCTATATTGCGAGCCAAAAAATCAAATATGGACATATTCATATTTTGCCTGGCGACATATTTTCTAAAATTGTGAAATACATAATACGGTTCCTCACGGTTCAAGTACTGTGGTATAGCATACCTCTTCGTTTAATAAAAAAAAAACAAATTTATCCCAATTCATGTACTGGCCTAGATTTTGTGTCGTTGAAATTTAGGGGTTTAACCGTTGGGCATCTGTAAGTGTTGTGTAGGATACTGCGAAATATCTTGTATATACAAGGTGTTCTACGTTCAACTTTTAACGCAGTTAAGGACCTAATGCTATTAGCAAAAAACTAGACGTTGCAATATCTGAGTCCCTAGACTCCGAGTGGGGCCTAATTAAGCACCACGGAACATACGAGTAATTCCAGCTCATAAAATTAAGAGTACATCACGGAAGGGTACTAACACCAATCGATGAACTAGACTCTTCGTTATTGGAATTAAAGGACCTTCAAAAAAGCCAGGTTAAAGCCTTGGAACAAAAATACGATTTCAAGGCCACAGAAACACAAATTAAGGCTCTGAGATCACAGATCGAAAAACAAGGACCCAACGCGGAACATCTAGAAGTAGAGATCTCTGAGACTCTAGAAAGATATATGAATTTAAAGACTTGTTGAAAGAAAGGGAACAATTTGTAGAAAAAACTCAGAACCAAGCAAAAGAAATCTTGAAAGAGAACACTACGTAACACAAAGGACACACCTTCGTCGTTTTTCACCTGTAAGGAGAACACAATCGAATCACAACCAGAAGTACAATTGGAACTATAGCTAAAAACGAAATAGAATAGACTGTCAGTAGACTAGTCCCACTACTCAGTAGAACGGGGTCTAAAGACTTGAGGAATGAAGTACAATAGTTTATTTCTGGTTGTGAACTAACACGAAAATCCATAAAACCCGAGGAGCTGGAAGATTGCGTAGCCTGTGTAAAACAGCCTATGTAACTTGGTGCTGATTAAAAATGTCTCCAATTCAGAGGAATTGTATACACTTCTGAATTCATATTTGAACACAGTCCACCCGGAACTGCTCACACACCAAATACAATTCAAACGACAATTGCCCCTGGAAGATATACGCATAAAGTTGTTGTCACCTCAGCCACCGATATGGCAAAGCGACGAAAATAATGTGTATAGCAAACTTTTGAAAGTTATGTTAAAACGCAATGGTTCTTTTTCTTTTAGCATTTGTTTATAATCATATCATATATTTACTATAATCAGCTGTCAATTTTTGTTCTGGTTAGCAGCTAATTGATAGTCGATACTGGCGTTAAGTTAACCGAAACTTGTCTGACAGGTGTGTCTTAACCGCACATTGTGGAAACGCTTTTTATGTTATCTTCCGGATAAAGTCTCATAACCGGACATTGTGAAAATGCTTCCGCGCACTAGTAACAAAAGTATACACTGGAAATGCAAATGTTTGAAGCTTTTGTTTATGCACAAAGCCAACCGAATGATGAACAAAAAACAGAAAAAATTTCGTAATTGTGATTGCATGTAACAATTTCCTAAGTAGGGCCACGCGCTCGCCGAACAGCACTTCGATTCGTATGAAGACGTCGGAAAATGGCTTGACGAGTGGTTTGCATCAAAAAATTAGGAATTCTTTTGGCATGGTATAGACACATTGCCCGAGAGATGGGAAAAATGTATAGGTAGTGAGGGCAAATACTTTGAATAAATACTTTTTGGCTTTCTGTGAAAAAATGTGTTTTTTACTGAAAAACAGCGGTTTTAAGCTTGCACATCTAGTATATATATATATATATATATATATATATATATATATATATATATATATATATATATTTATATATATATATTTTTATATATATATATATATATTTATATATACATATATATATATATATATATATATATATATATATATATATATATATATATATATATATATATATATATATATATATATATATATATATATATATAGGTGTATGTGTGTATGCCCTTGCAACATAAATTTTCTGAGCTTTGTCACAAACTCTTTTAGAAGGGTTTCAGGCAAATTATTATTGACTGAAGAATTGTCAGTTGCTTGCCCACAGGTGGGTACCATTCAAAACAAAAATCTTTGCAATATTAAAGTTGTGCTTCTGACGGGGATTGAACCCACGATCAGAAGGTATAAGCTATATATTGTATTATATAAGTAAAGGGTTATCCATTTTTCGGTTTCAAAAGTAAATGTAAATAAAACACATATAAAATATTTTTTATCATGATATTTCTTTTTTATTATAAAGTTTGAACGTTGACATTATGTGTGAAATACTACATCATTTAAATGACCACCACGCGAATTGTAGCAAACACCGATTCTTTTGAGGTAATTTTCGACCACTTTTTGACACATATTGGGCGGTATCTCAGCCATAACGTGACGAATGTTGGTTTTTAGGTGCTCAAGAGTTAAAGGTTTATCTGCATAAACACGGTCTTTCGCGTAGCCCCACAAAAAAAGTCAAGCGGTGTCAAATCGCATGATCTTGGTGGCCACTTGATATCGCCACGATGAGAAATTACGCGGCCAGAAAATTTCTCTTGCAATAAAGCCATATTCGCTCGAGTTGTGTGGCATGTGGCACCGTCTTGTTGAAACCACATATTCTCTAAGTCGTATTCTTCAATAGCAGGCAAAAAAAAGTCGGTTATCATATGACCATAACGCTCCGAATTGACGGTGACAGTCGTTCCATCGTCGTTTTCGAAGAAGTAAGGTCCAATCACGTAGGGTGCCATAGCTCAGTGGTTAGTGTGTTCGCCTTCTGATCTGTAGGTCGTGGTTCAATACCCGGCTGATGCATAACAAATTTAATATCGAAAAGATTTTTCTTTCGAACGGTACCCACCTGTCGGCAAGCAATTGGCAATTCTTCCGACAGTAACAACTTGCCATGAAAAAGTTTCTTAAAGAACTCTGTGACAAAGCTCAGAAAAAGTGATGTCACAAGTGTTCTGCCGTTCGGAACCGGCTAAAATAAGTAGGTCCATTCTAATACTGTCCAAAATTTAAGACGCACAACAGTAATGGAAGAGAAGCTCGGCCAATGAGCCCTTTGGGGCTTTAAGTGCCACATATTTATTTTTATTTTTAAGGTCCAATCACACCTCCGGACCAAAGAGCGCACCAAGCAGTGACTTTTTGTGGATGTAGTGGCCTCTCTTCAATTACTTGAGGATTCTCAGAACCCCAAATACGACAATTTTGTTTGTTAACATGCCCACCGAGTGAGAAATGTGCTTCGTCGCTGAAGAAAATTTTGTTCGAAAAATCGCCGTCCACCGCCTGTTGTTCAAGCACCCATTCGACGTATCTACGACGTTGTGAATGGTCAGCTGGCTTCAGTTGTTGTGTGAGCTGGATTTTATATGGATGTAGGTGTAGATCCAAATGCAAAATACGCCATAATGTGCCGTAAGACAGTCCTAATTCCACTTTCACTTACAACAGCGATATTTTCGGTGGTACGAGCGAAACGATGATGCACAGGCTTTACAATATTTGTAACCGATCCAGTCTCTTCATATTTCTTCACAATTTTGCCAATTGCTTGCGTAGTTGGACGATTATGTAAACCATAATCTCCTCTTAAAGCACGATATGTGGCTGTGGCAGAATCACCATTTTTGTAGTAGGTTTTTACAATTTTAATGCGTTGTGCGATAGTTAAGCGATCCATTTTCGCAAATATCAGACTTTGAACTGAAAAAGAAAGAAATTGTTTTAACAACTCAGTTTGACAGATGTCGAATTCTAGCCCTATACTTTTGAAACCGCGAAATGGATAACCCTTTATATGTGTTGTACTTCTTCTTTTTATAACATATATAGTATGTATATTTTTCCTATATTTTCAACGAATTGTGTAATCCAGTGATGGGCAGAGTAGCTCCCATGAACTTTTTGCACGTACGAATCCGCTTAGCACATTTGATTGGTAGGTGAGGTGAGCAACCAAGAGCCAACATGAAGGGAGAAGAACGGACGAAGAGCGCAATACAATTTCTCATACTCCGTTTTACAATACTAACACAAACGTGAGAATGAGATTGAGAGAGCATGAGGCCTTATACATGTGTAGCTACACAGTGGGTAAAATACAAACAATGTGGTAAATTAATTTACATTTATACTTCACTAATGTTCGCAGAATATTAAATATATACCTTAATTTAAAAATTAACCCTTATTTTACAAATCGTTTTTATTCATTTTATTTGGTTTATTGCTAACAATAAAGTCTATATTTGGCTCTATGGCATTTGCTGCAGTAATTCACATTACAGATTCGAAATTTATATCCGAAATTCTATTGTACGCTTTACAAAGTATATATTTTTTGCAAAGTAGACACTGAGAATCAAATACACTATGATGACAAAAATATTTAACACTCCACTCACAATTGAAACTTACCGACTTTCTTTTTGGAACGTTTTCAATTGTTTCACACTCCGACGGCATTGTTACAATATGTTACAAACGATGCAAATTTTAAAAAATGTGAAATAAGAATTTTACCGTACTAAAATTTCATTGCACACTTGTCTTGTCTGAACAAAGCTGTTAGCACCGTTACCAAACTATGTAGTAGAGCTGCCATCGTTATTATGAGTTACAATAATTTATTCCATTTTTACAAAATTTTGGTATATGTTTTACTGAATCGTTACAGTAATTAATATCTTGCAAAATTTTTTATTTAATTCTTAAGTGAAAATATAATTTTTACGTTTTCACTCAATTCAATGCAAATTTTTTACATACAATTGCCCTAAATATGTTTTTGAAAGTAATAATTTTTTATATATAAATAATTATACTTGTATACCTACTGCGTACATACATTCAAATATACATTTACAGTAGATACATCTTATATATACTTATATACATTATGTATATTTGTTTATTTATTCACGCATATGTATGTATACATTACAATAATATATCCGTATATAATTCCATATATAATAATCATAACACAGTAGAATTTTATCATTGCTGAAACAATATAAAACTTTGAACTGAAACGAATTTCACTGCTTTTAATAATCGTGATATTATGTCCGGGAAAATAAAATATTTGAGATGCGGCAACTCTGAGACAAGAGTTTCGTTATCAAACGATTGTATAAAAAATGTGCAATACTACTTACTTCTAATACTATTGCTCCTACTACTACTACTACTATTATAATATAAAAGACATTTAAATAAACATAAAAATTTTATAGTTTGCAAGAAAAGTCCGATTTACATGTAGTATAAATAAGTGCAAACAAAATATGTGCAACATTGATAGCAGTTACTAGGCTTAGTATGTTTTCCATAATTTCTGCAGAAAATTGTATTACTTTCTTTACATATTACGGCAACACTGTTTGAGAATTATTGTTCGTGCTTGAAAAATGGTGTGTTTCTTTTCTGATTTTTAGTGTTTCCGAAAGTTTCGTGCGATGAAGTTCATGGAAGGAGGGATGCTTTTAATGTACTTCTTACTTCCCTTACCCCGGAGAACAGATTAACCCCTTACCTAGCACTCGCATGTTTCTTTGACTGTTTTACGAGCTGAAAATGTGCCCATCCCTGGTGTAATCGATGTGGTCTGCATGGGTAGTTTGTTTGATGCGTTTTGTTTCTGACTGATTTTACTATTGTTCTTCAGTCTTTTTTGCTTGTATTTCTAACTAAAAATCTTTCACAGAATTCCTACACAATCTTATAGTACAAACGAAACGCGTCGTCTTCATCGCCCGTTAAGCAAAGGAGTTTAATTAACTCTAGTGCCAATTTTGCAATTACAATTTTTCACTTATTTCGAATTTATATTTGTATCTTATTTTGAAGAAATTTATATTTTCCACAGGAGTAGTGCATTCGGTCATGAAAGAAAAGAAGCGGTTTCTGTGTTTCTATGGAAGACTTTTGCAACTAAAATTTTATCTGTACACCAATGCTCAATTTGAATGAAAAGTGAAAATTTTGTAAGCATAATACAAAGCGAGATAATTATTATATAAAAAATTACAATTTTGATTTTATTGTTATAACTTTATATACTTAAGTTCTTTACATGAACTCTTTATACATCATATGTATAAATAGTATTTGTACACATCATATGTTGTTTATTTTACTGTAGAAAAAATGAAAAAAATTCAACGGCTCAAAATATTTTGTTTGCGTGGTCTCTCAAAAACGTATGTTCTTGACTTTTATAATATATATATATATATATATATATATATATATATATATATATATATATATATATATATAATATATATATATATATATATATATATATATATATATATATATAAATATATATATATATATATATATATATATATATATGTGGGTGCCGTAGCTCAGTGGTTAGTGTGTTCGCCTTCTGATCTGTAGGTCGTGGTTCAATCCCCGGCTGATGCATAAGAAATTTAATATCGATAAGATTTTTTCGAACGGTACCCACCTGTCGGAAATTCTTCCGACAGTAACAACTTGCCATGAAAAAGCTTCTTAAAGAACTCTGTGACAAAGCTCAGAAAAAGTGATGTCACAAGTGTTCTGCCGTTCGGAACCGGCTAAAATAAGTAGGTCCCTTCTACTATTGTCCAAAAGTTAAGACGCACAACAGTATTGGAAGAGAAGCTCGGCTAATGAGCCCTTTGGGGCTTTATGTGCCACATATTTATTTATTTATTTTATATATATATATATATATATATATATATATATATATATATATATATGTATGTATATATATATATATATATATATATATATGTATGTATATATATATATATATATATATATATATGTGTGTATGTATATATATATATATATATATATATATATATATATATATATATATATATATATATATATATATATATTGTCTACGCCAGACTATTACGTCACGCGCGCTGTCTGGTGCCACCTTTATAGAAGGCGAATGCAACTCTGACTTGATCAGTCAGCAGTCGATTAGTTATTCTTGTTCTTCTTTTTTTTTCTTCTTACATATTTTTTTTCCCGACACGAACAGTACGCGCAATTTCTGGTCACTTCATATATCTCGAGATTCTATTTGTATAAAATTATATCGCTAAAAATGTGCAATTGTGGAACATAGTCAATTTAATAACAATAACTTAGTGCAATATTAAATTAGTGACGTTTATATATACCACAAGGTTTTTTATAATAAATAATATTACTAACGAATATACATATGTCGTGTATTTTTTCTTCGTACATAATGGTATATACATAAGAAACCATTAGTTTGCAATTTACGTGCTTTTCTCTATCGTCTCAATACGGAATTTCTTCCGAGAACGAAATTAATTGAATAAATCAAAATTCGATTTTAAACATATATTTGGAATAGTATTTGCCACAAACGAAAGGCTTAACCATTTAAAAGGTGATAAAAGGTGTGCTGATGCAAATACAACAGCAACAGCAAGTAGCAGCAGCACCACCATCACATCAACCGTAACAATAACAACAACAATTAACCATCAGAACAAATGGAGGAAAAGCAAGATTTGTCGTCAAGTAACGATATCAATAGTTTGAGAGTGGAAAAGATGAAGGCGGAAAATGACGTTACCCGAAAAGAGAAATGCCTCATCCACAACAACATCAAGAACCCCGAAAACGCATACAAGTAGATTTTATAATTATAATTTATTATTTTATTACTAAAAAGAATGATTAATCACAAATACAATTTTAATTGTTTTAAAGCAAGAAGCAGTTGGTGGTTCAAGTAGCGGAAAAATAAAACATCAACTCAACCAAGGTATGAGCTCACCGGCATCTCTTTCACATACACATACATATATATATATGTATGTGTATGTATATGTATATATAGGCTCATCGTGATTCTTATTCTATGGGTCATTCTAAGCAAATTTGCGAAAGAAACCATAGCTCTAAAATGAATTTCGAGCCCCCGGCTTTTTCAAAATAGGTATTTTTTCTAGAAATATTCGAGAATAGAGGCAAAAAAATGCTATTTCCTTTAGCCAAATGTGTATGTGGGGGTTTTTTGGGTCGCGGAATCCATTTTTGACATTAATTTTTATTTTTGAGTGCCGCCAGAGGGCGCTTTCGTACATTTTTTTGGAAAAATATACGATACTGTTGTGGAAATGGACGAATTTTTGACTTTGTATTGAATATATTCAAAATACATACTCGAATTATAAATTGTTAAATCATATTCCATACATTTTGTTCATTTTTCCAGCTTTTCTAAAAATAAAATCGATAGATTTCAAGCTAAGACCTAAATCACATTTTTAACAGCTTTTGAAGGAAGAAAACCTCAAAATGTAACTGGAAAATCTTAATATTTATAAATTAATTAATTAATATTTAATTTTAAACATGGATCTATTGCCGTCAACATCACAAGCCGCACCAACATCAATAAGTACCGAAAGTAGTTTGAAACATATGCCTTCTCACGATGTTCCTGCTTTTGGTATGTCTTCTGATTTGACTGGTCTGAATCTGCCAACTAAACAGGATATTTTAAGATGCTATTTTTTCTTGGCCGAACGTGCTAAAATGCAAAGTAAAATGTTTTCATATAAAACATTTACTCCTCAAGTGACAGACAAATTGATTGGAATTTGGAGCAAACTAAATATTGAAATTATATGCAAACGAAATATTGTTAGAAAATTGAATACCTTGCTTGACAAATACTACACTGCAGATAAATGCAAAGCAAAAGGCTCCAGTCTCACATCTTTCTTACGATCCATAAAAGAATTAAGAATTAAGAATTTAAGCCAAATTGTAAATAATGTTGTTAAAGAAAACTCGTATTATGCTCATTCAGAAAACATTTTATTGGCAATGTTGTTCGACGATGAAAAAAAATACGCGACTTAGCTCTAAAAAAAATTTTACACTACCGTAACCATGTGGAAGATCCGATGCTACTGAGAGTTTATAAAAAGCCTATCATAAACTTCAATTGCACAGATTTTACGAATATGATTGACATGAATGATAATTCAATCTTATTCGAACCACCATTCAATCGAAATATTCCTTATGAATATCTACAACAATATTTAGAAGACATTGATCCACCGCTGCCTGATCCGAAAATTCCAGTACACATACAAGGAACGGAAAGACATGTTCAATTGCTGGCTAGTGTTTCCAAAAGAGTTTTAGAACATAATCGAGAAGGAGGTATGGCGGTGACATTAGAAAGTCGTGAAAAATTCGCTAGACTTGACAGCAAGAAAGACTTTCAAAAATAACTCCTTCGCGTTTATTTCCTAAAACTCTTCGTTTTGTTTCTTAATTACTGAATTCAATTAATTTTTTTTATTAATTACATTTTATATGCTTTTATTATTTGTTATGTTGAATTTTAGAAGAAAAAAATAAAGTAAAATATGCTTTGTTTACTCTTTGTCTTAAATTCGATATAGGTCGTGAATGAATAACCCCCCCCCCCCTTCCCCCATCATTTTTAACGCTAAACACTCTGGGCTATTTAAAGTTTTGGGTTGTCTTATGAGAAAGTCAAATATTCGTCAATTTACACGAAAAATTTCGTAAATTTACCCAAAAAAAAACGATAAAATTAAAAAATGAACGAAAGCGCCCTCTGGTGGTGCTCAAAAATAAAAATAGATCTCAAAAATGGATTCCTCGATCCAAAAACCCCCACATACACATTTGGCTAGAGAAAATAGCATTTTTTTTTACATCTATTCTTGAGTATTTGGGGAAAAAATACCTATTTTGTAAAAGCCGGGGGCTCGAAAATCCTTTTAGCGCTATGGTTTCTTTGGAAAAGTATCTTCAAATGACCCGTAGAACAAGAATCTCGATGAGCCCCTTAACATTTTTTCGGCCCCCTACAATTTGACCCACCCTAATATATATATATATATATATATATATATATATATATATATATATATATATTTGTATATATATATATATATGTATATATATATATATATATATATATATATATATATGTATATATATACAGTGGCTCACAGCTTATTTCGTACAGTGTATATATTTTTATGTACATGGCTGTAACATCGAAACTAAAAAACTTATCGATAAGTTTTGAATGTAGATGTCTGTGTATGTGTTTAGTAAACCTAATAAGAAAACGGGGAACCCCAAAAATTGTTCTTTTTGTCATGCAAGAGAGAAAAACTATTGATCAGCTGATTTTCGGCTCACATCTTATTTCGTACACAAACTTCAATGTAAGTAAGTTTCATTCTGCCGCGCAGTTACAAAGTTTTTTTGAATTGTATGAGTTTTTGGACCTTTTTAACTATTATAACAATTTTTATTATTATTATTTTAAATAGTTAAAGTGCTGTAAATTAAACATTTAGCGTTATGGGTCGTCGTACAACGATGGAACAGCGTAAACTGGTAATTAACCATTTTAGGAAAGGTCAGAGTGTGCGAAAAATTGCTGAAATGACAAATTTAAGTGCCTCAACTGTCCAATACATCATTCAACGCTTCGTTCGCGAAAATCGGTTGGAGAACAAGGGCAGAGAAGCACCTAATAAGATTTTCAACGCATCAGACGAGCGTTATATTGTACGAAAAATTAAGAAAAATCCAAAGTTATCCGCTCCGAAGTTGGCTGCAGAGGTTCAGCGTGAAATAGGAAAATCATCCAGTGCTGAAACTGTCCGACGTGTGCTGCGCAATCATGACTTGAACGGTCGAGTAGCCCGAAAGAAACCATTCATTTCAAAAATGAATATACAACGCCGACTTGACTTCGCCAAAGAGCATATTATTAAGACTCCTGCGTTCTGGAATACCGTTATTTTCGCGGATGAGTCTAAGTTTAATATTTTTGGCTCGGACGGAATGTCATATGCTTGGCGTAAAGCGAATACCGAGCTAAACAAGGAGAACCTTAAGCCCACAGTGAAGCATGGTGGCGGTAGCGTGATGGTTTGGGCCTGTATGTCAGCAGCCGGAGTAGGTGAATTGGTTTTTATTGAGGAAACAATGGACAAAATGAAGTACCTCGAGATTCTGAAAAACAATTTACTTCAAAGTGCAGACAAACTGGGTTTGCGGGAAGAATTTCGGTACTACCAAGATAATGACCCAAAACATAAATCTGGGATTGTGCAATCTTGGCTTATTTGGAACTGCCCACACTTGATGTCTCCACCACCACAGTCACCTGACATGAATGTGATTGAAAATCTTTGGTCTATTTTGGACAATAAAATAAGAACACACAAGATTTCTAATAAGCAAGACCTAAAGAAGGTACTGATGGAGGAATGGAAAAAAATCACACCAGACATCACTCAAAAATTGGTGGATTCAATGCCAAATAGACTCCAGGCTATCATTAACGCTAAGGGATGTCATACTAAATATTAAAATCAACTTACTTTGTTTTTAGTTTGAACTTAAAGAGACTGTACGAAATAAGCTGTGACATGAATTTTCCTATTTTTTTCTTATTTTATTTTTTTATAGTGTCAAACACTAAAATTTTGAAAAAGTAAATTTTGGAAAATAAAAAACAAACCTTCCTTTCAAAAATGGCATTTATATTTTGTTCAAATTTTTGCTATATTAGGAATTACGACTGCAGCAATTTTTAAACTGTCACTGTACGAAATAAGCTGGGAGCCACTGTATATATATATATATTTGTATATATATTTGTGTGTGTATATATATATATATATATATATATATATATATATATAAATATATATATATATATATATATATATATATATATTTATATATAAATATATCTATATATATATATATATATATATATATATATTTATATATAAATATATCTATATATATATATATATATATATATATATATATATATATATATATATATATAATTACGCTTTTGTGAAGTAATAAGGGACTTTGCCTATCTTGGAACCAGCATTAACTGCAGTAAAGACGTCAGCCTGTAGGTATTGCGAAAGATCAATCTTGCAAACGGGTGCAACTTTAGGCTAAGTAACCAATTAAGAAGTCGAGCCCTTTTTCGAAGAACGAAAAATACACTCTATAAGTCCCTCCTCATACCTGTCCTTGCATATGACGCTGAAGCCTGAATCATTTCCATCTCGGATGAGCGAATGCTTGGAGTTTTTGAGGGAAAAGTCCTACACAAGATCTTTAGACCTATTTGCGTCGTCCCGCTAGAGAATGACGACGCAGAAGAGGAAGACCTAACCTCCGGTGGAAAGACCAAGGACTGGAGAACTTGATGGCGCTTGGAATTTCTAACTGGCGCCAGCTAGCGAAGAACAGAGATGGCTGGCGAAGGATGTTATATTCGGCCTAAATCGATATTCGGTTATTATAGACACATAACGAACAAACGAATATATATATACTTACAAATATACGAATCGCCTTGCTAGGCAATTGTTGCTGAGCACAGGCCATCGACGACGACGACACATTGAATACGTTGTGTAATTGATAAATCTCTCGACTCAACAAATTGTGATGGAACAAGGGGAATATCACATAATTTTAGTAAGTTTGTAAGATTTGATTACTTATTGTGAGTTTCTACGTTCATTTCTCTTTCTCTCTCAAAATCTTCAAAATCGTCAAAGTCATAGTGTCTTTGAACGATATACAAAGTCAATTAACGCAAATTACAAATGAGGGATAATGAGAGGGAGGGAGAGAATTAATTAAACGAAGCCCGAATATCATCATACTTGTCATCTACCACTATCGACAGTACCAGATAACAAAACGCTGACATTGGTGTAAACACTTAGTCTTACGTCATCAGCAGTAGAGAAGTTCTTCATTGGGTTACAGAAACGAGCTACTGATTACGTACTGTTGCTAAACCATATGAATAGGTAACAACAAATAAATAATATTCTACCTTTTTGTGTATTAACCTATTTATACAATATCACTACCACTAAGAAATCTACCTGCGGTCTGTTTTTTTGTCTCTTCTCATATACTTCATAATATTGAGTACGTGAGTTTGTCGTCTTACAAACAATTACATAAAAAATATAGTTACGAAATAAAACTATATTGCTAATATTCATATCACTTTTTCTCTGGAAATTCTAAAGAAAAAATTCGAGACCCTATAGAATAATTGCAAAGGGTTATATCAGTTGATCGCGTCTGAAGAAGAAGAAGGAGATGATATCCAAGAAATAAATTAAACGTACCGCGAGTAGAAAGTTGCTTATATCCGGTGACTCTCCAATGTCAACGTCAACCTACACCACCTGACCATCATAGTGGCATCTCCTGTAACTTCTTATACTCCACCTGTTCGCAACCTTCCAGTTTACAATATTGAGCCCTCCTTACGCATTCAATTACCTCCAAGCGATACAGCACATTTTCCAGGCGATAATGTATCGCTTCCAAGTTTTCGCGATTCGTTTACCGCATTATATCACTATAAATACTGTTTGTCGCCAGTACACTAGGTGAACACATGGCATCATTCAGTCTATTCGCTTGATGGTTTCGCACTAGCTTGGAACAATTTCTAGGAAAGATATGAAAATAAGAGAATTCTTGTCTATTTGAAGTATCATTTCAATTTACAGTCTGTAATCTAAAGCGATTACAACGAACAATCTGAATCTCAGGCTTTTGAATGTTGATGCAAATCTCTGAAAATTAAGTGTGAGATTCCCAAATGGAGCGACTTTGACGGATACCTATTTTAGCGGTTTCAACCCGAAATGGTACTCGGCCATTCAGCCAGCCACCGAATTAACAACCCAGTCGGTTGGAATCACCCAAGCGAAAAAACAGTACTCCAGTGAGTTCATATAAAATTAACACGTATCATATTACCGTTGTAAATCATGATGGTCCCTTATATAGAAAAACACACCCTCTTCGCCATTGCCCGGATTTCCATAAACTAACAATGGAAAAGCGGTACAATGTAGTGAGAAAGCAGATTCTGTGCACCAATTCTCACGATTCTAGTAATTGTAAGAGTGTGTTTACGTGCACATTATGTCGCAAAATTCATCATTCCTTACTTCACAGGACGGAGAATGCACCCGTCATTCATCGTGAAGCAACAGACGAGTCAACTCTCGCTGGAACATCTCATCACTTGTTCGCTTCTCAGCTGCAAACTGTTGCAAACGAGAAGCACGATACAGCATTGGTTATTGGAAAGCACCCATCATACAGTGCGTCGTGGAACGTCATTAGCGTAAATTCGATATCACTACACAACATTCACTGCTTATGTTCCTTGTTTGTGAGGCCCAAACTCGAGTTACTGGTCTGAATGAGATGGTAACGCCGCATCTCACAAAAAGGAGTTCATTGGTAATCAGAACCGATTGACCCAAATTTTGCAATGGAAATTGATACTTTCGTTCTGCAAAAACTTACAGGAAAACTGCCGATATCCGCTAATGTACGTAAAAAGCTCCGCCTTTGTGAGAAGCAACTTCATACCCTGCTTCACAATGAACACTCTACAATCAACTTTGATCAATCAACATTAAAATGTTCCACAAAATATTCCCTGTGAAATTTTAGTCTATCTGTCCAAACTACATATTTCGCTCTGATATGAATTCAAACCCTTTTTCCCACTTATTCTAAAAGCAGTCAGGGAAAAAAGTGCAAATTTAATATGACCATATTAAAAAAATTGAGCCTGAGAATGCAAAAAGTTTTGGTGGTTTTACAATATGGGTCTAGTTCTTTCGTCCTGAATTGGAATCATTCCGCCCCTGACAATAACCCTGAAATTATGGAAACAGTGTTAACAAATCTCTTATCGTGCCTTTCTCTTCTTCATTTAAATGATATAAATTAATGGAATTTTTAACATCTCCTTCTTCTGTGACTACGAAAGTACGGTTTTAGTCATATACAAATGGTTATGTGTATTCCTCGAATAATATTCGATTACCGAATATTTCGATGTATCTGAACTTTAAATGGTATTAAAATATTTTGCCCTATGATTGCTTCATATTTTCTGCTTGGAAAATTTGTTAGCTGTTAGGAAAAATTGTTCCTTTGTCCCTGAACTGTTGGTATTGGTGTAACAATGGTGGGTTGATAGTACTGAAATTTAGTTTTTTTTCTAATGTCTGAATCCTCGAAGGTCTGTTGGCTTAATAATTAGAATGTGTTTTCCAATTTTCACCACTATTATTAGTAATTTTGGTCGATGGCGGGTATTAAAAAAATTTACCTCTTCCGTTCTGATTTGGTCATGTTGTTGGATGCTGTCAATTATCGTGTATTGTTTTCCTATTTTCGGTTTGTGTGATCTACACTCATTTGAGACTGCCCCGAGTGATTAGAGATATTATGTTTTTTTCTGTTGTAGGTGTAGGGGCTTCTGTTATGATTGCCCTCACGGTTGTTGGGGTCATTATATGATCCGCTATTGTAGTATTTTTTAATGTTATTTGTGGTCATGTTTTCGGGTGCTCTACTAGCGTTGCTATTGTAATTGTTTTGTCTTTTCCCTGTGAAAAGTTTTTTCTCGGTTTCCTATGATTGAATTCGATTGCTCTGACATTGTCTAGTAGATTCATCTTTATGAAGCGATTTATAATATCTTTTAATTTCATGTTTGCATTAACTTGAGTTTTTATAGTGTAATCTAATGTTCTAATTAAGATATCGACCAAGTCTCTATTAACATTAATTGGCTGATACAAAAACGATGAATGGTCGCTTAACTCATATAATATATTTATTTCACTCTTGGCCTTTTCAAAATATTCAAATAATTCTCTTAAATCACTAACTTTGATCTATATACACTTATTACAATTGTTTGCAAACGAAAATTGTTCTTCAGTTTCTTCAGTTTGTGGAGGCCGACGTTTTTGAGCTCGACGTTTTCTCCACTTATCATTTGTTCCACTCCATTTATGAACGTTACCATATAACCGGTTGATGAAGAAACATTTCTTCTTGCTCTGTTGGTGTTGTTGTCGGAGACTTTTAATTAGTTCCTCTAGTTGTTGGATTTCCGACTGGAGTTGTTCAATTTGGTTCTTTATCTTCACTTCACTTTTATTTAAGTTGAACCTCACTTTTATTGAACTTCAGTTTTATTGAAATTATAAGCTTTAACAAATTTTATTTAAATTTAACTTCTTTGGAATTCATAGAATCGTATTTGGTTTCTTTTGTTAACTTTCTTCAGAAGTAACTCCGCTACTGCGCCATTATCAATTTTAAAAAATAAAGCACACTTAATTTTCGTTTCGAAAATTGAAATTTATTCTTACAAAGAAAAGTGTAAGTATGGTATTAGTGGCTTGGCAACAAAAGCAGAACATTTCTTTATTCCGTCACAACAATGTTATTGACTTCTATTTTCCGTTCCACTTATCCATTGCAACAATGTAAACAATAAAGTCAAGAACCGACTGTTTAATTTATGTCATAGCATATTCAAATTTCTGGTTATGTTGCCACTATTACATTTATTGTTATTAGTGGTTAATTAGTTAATTATATATAAAGGGTTTTCCATTAGGGACATAACAATTTTATCTATTAATAGAACACAGAAATATTTGAGATATTGAGTTCAAATTTATTGTGGATATATCGCAAGCATTACATTTTATGAATGAAATTCGATTTCGGTCATATGACCACCACGAGCCCGTTTACAGCGGTGGCTTCTTTGAACCTTATTTTCCACCACTCTAGCTCACATTTCGACCGGAACGTTGGCAATTTCGCGTTGGATGTTATCTTTGAGCTCGTCTAAACTTGCTGGCTTGTTGGCATAGACCAGTGACTTGATAAAGCTCCATAAAAAGAAATCCAATGGTGTTAGATCGCATGAACGAGGCGGCAATTCGACAGGACCATTTCTCGAGATAACACGTTCACCGAATTTGCTTTGCAATAAATCGATTGTGATGTGTGCTGTGTGACTAGTGGCACCGTCTTGTTGAAACCACATATAGCTGATGTCAAGTTCATCCAATTCTGGCCACAAATAATTTTCCAACACAGCACGATAGCGCTCTCCATTGACGGTAACATGACGGTGGTTTTCATCCACGAAGAAATACGACCCAATCACACCTCCGGCATGAAAACCGCACCAAACAGTAACTTTTTGCGGGTGCAACGGTGTCTCCTTATGAGCTGGGCTGCATTAAAAGGAACTGTAGCCGTGTCGAATGCGCAATAAGGTCAAAATTTTGGTTGCGATTTGCAATCTCGAATCTTTTGTCAGTAAGCCAATATATTCGCACTTTTTACTTGTATATCCTGTAACATAAACAAATATTCCGCTCAACACAGCTGATTATTTAACATAAGAGAATGCTAATGGCGGCAGATATGTTGGACCAAATGTGATGCTGCTAGATGATAATTCTCATAAAGAAGTCTTTTCGCTTTGTAACACAGCGTTACACTGAATTTATACAATATCTTATATTTTATGTGTGGAGGATTATACTTAAAAAAGCTAGTTTGAAAATAAGTAAGGGCTAGAAACAAAACTAAAACAAACTAAACAAAAATGCTAAACTAGCAACACTGATAATAACGATTAATGCGCTTATTATACGAAAGCACACGGACGACAGAATATTAAGGTAGCGATCATATTTCACTTCTAATCGGTTCTCAATGAATTTGACAGAATATGACGTAGCAGTATTTCTAAGAGTTGAATTATTCACTCATTACTCCGCATTGTTTTTATAATTAACAATTATATTATATATTATAGTAGGACATCAGAGAGAGGAATTTTGATGCCCTCATTTTGAAATAAGTGTATAGAAGAAAATCAAAAGAGCTTTGTGAAATCTATCAAAGTGAAAAATTCGAAAGTATTTTGTTACAATAAACTTCTGGTTGTATATAAAGATCAAATATCTCACATGCATTTGTTTATTCTTTCTATTCGATTATTACTAATTTTATTTTAATTACATCAACTTGCAAATATTTTTTTATATGTTACTATCATTAAAATAATCAAACATTTGGTTAAAGCCCATTGTTTTTCTTTAAAAAATATAAAAATATAAATATAAAACATAAAACATAATATAATAACAAATTTTATGATTGCCTTACTTGGTTAATTATACTATATATTTTCATTTTCAATTTGTTTGCCATTTTGTCATCTTCTCTCGCAGCTGAATTATTGTGACGTCAGATCTAGAAAAATCTTCTCTGATGGTCGCAATCTTCTTTTCTATTATTGTTATGAGTGTTTTTGCTTTTGTCTTAGTACGCATTTAGACACAAAAACATTTACATTTTCAATTAACTTTTGATGTTCCTTTCCCGTTTACACGGACAAAAATGTTTCTCGGCGACTCCTTTGTATGTTTGACCTAATGTTTGACATTACGAACAGTGTTTGGACTGTAAAAAATTTTTTAGAGGTAGATGAAATTGTGTAGATTCAAAAATTTAATGGTAGATTTTAATGAAGTAAAAGATAATGACATTTATGAAGTCGCTTTTTGTTATTCATCAAAAAGAGTAATGTTTCATATTTATTACTAATGTATAAACAAAAATATTAATTCCACGTTTCATTGTTACACATGTTAAACCATTTAAAAAATTGCTTATCAAAAATAAATCACAAATGTATGTCATCATCATCATCATCATTTCCTGTATCTCCCACTGGAGCATAGGGCCTCAATAAAGCATTTCCTTCTGGTCCTGTTTTTTGCTAGTATTTTTAATTCATTCCACGATTTTCCGCATTCGTCGATTTCTTTTTGTAGGGATCTCCACCACGTGGTCTTATAGCCTAGACAGACGGCAGCCTAATTCCGGATTACCGGCGCACTTAATCCGAATAAAATAATAACCTGACAGACGGCAGTATTGCGGATTAACTAAAAGGCTGATTGCTGTTTTATTAGGTCTGTCCACTTATATTACTATCACTATCAATTTCTGTCATCTATCACTCTCGATATGAAAAAATCTACAAGAAGTACGTGAACTGAAAACTATCAGAAACTTGTAAATTGACATTCACCGTTCATAATTACCACTGGATTTATTTGTTCGCCAACACTTTTCATGTTGAAAACTGTAAACAAATGTTGAAAGTTTTTTGTTAGCGAACATACCTAATATTTTATAAAATGGATGGAGAAAAATTCACAATAGACAATTTTCAGCAGTGTTGCCATCGCAAATTGCCCTAATCCTCTTTTATTTTGAGAATTAACTCATAGAGTTTATGCGGATTAGCTGCAGTTAATGCCCGAGTTAATTCGAATTAACTCGGTAATCCGGAATTAGGCTGCCGTCTATCTAGGCTATTAGGGCGACCCATTTTACGGCTGCCTTGGGGGTTCCAATCAAAAGCTTGTCGGCAAATTTCTGTGACATCTTTTCGCAATGTGTGGCCTATCCATCTCCATTTTCGTAGTTTGATATAGTTGGCCATAGGTTCCAGTTTGCATTTTTTATATAGAGGTTGTCATTACATGCCGTACGCGTACGCATCTGTTCACAAAGCTCTGAATATTTCCAGTTAGATGGTCAGTTACAAATGTATGTACTTACATTAAAAGATAATATTTTGGAACATATTTATATACCTACATAAAAATAAAATAAATATGTGACACTTAAAGCCCCAAAAGACTCGTTGGCCGAGCTTCTCTTCCATTACTGTTGTGCGTGTTAAATTTTGGACAGTATTAGAAAGGACCTACTTATTTCACCTGGTTTCGAATGGCAAAACCCTTGTGACATCGCTTTTTCTGAGCTTTATCACAGAGTTTTTTTAGAAGCTTTTCATTTGCAAGTTGTTACTGTCGGAAGAATTGCCAATTGCTTGCCGACAAGCGGGTACCGTTCGAAAGAAAAATCTTTTCGATATTAAATTTGTTATGCATCAGCCGGGGATTGAACCACGACCTACAGATCAGAAGGCCAACACACTAACCACTGAGCTACGGCACCACCCTACATACTTAACTTAAAATATAAATTTATAGCAGCATTTCAAATACGGATATCACCCATTTCATATAAAAATTAAATCACATTTGGGAACAAAATGCCAGTCAATAATTTTAAAATTCTTTTGGTGGCACAAATATTTTACTAATTTCAGATATTTGTTTTATTAAAAGGTGATTAGCACATTCATAATAGATTATGTAATTAAAAAAGAAAAATACAGGGTGATATTTTAAGAAACTTCGGATTTGATTAAAAAAAAACATAAAATTTAGAGAAATGTATGAAATGTTTATTTAAGTCGATAGAACGATATACATATATAATTCACTGTTTAAAGATGATTTCATGTAAATATTGACCGCGGCTGCAACTCAAATGGTTCATAAACTGTTCACCGATCTCGCCTCTCAATTGCGCCATTGTTTCGCGTGCTGTGTAGCATATGGCACCGTCTTGTTGAAACCACATGTCAGCTAAATCCAGCTCTTCCATTTTGGGCAAACAAAAGTTTGTAATCCTCGCACAGTAGCACTCGCCATTCACAGTAACGTTCCTGCCTTCGTAGTCTTTGAAAAAGTACGGTCCAATGATGCCTGATGTATTTTTCGGGATGCATTGGCAATTCTTGCAATGCTTCTGACTGCTCTTCACACAAAATACGGCAATTTTGATGATTCACGTATCCATTCAACCAGAAATGAGCTTCCTCGCTGAACACAATTCTCCGATAAAAAAGTGGATCTTCATCCAACTTTGCCAGCGCCCATTCACCAAAAGTTACCCATTGTGGTAGATCCTAAACCTAAACCCCTAAAATCTAAACCAAAAAAATCATGAGTCGGAATGGGAAATTTTCCATCATCACCACAGTCACTGGATCTTACACCTTCAGATAGCACTTTATTCTGATTTTCGCAGAATGGTTTAAATTTATGAAAGCCGAAAAACAACCCCAAGTTCTATCCAAAAAAATTATTTAGTTATTTTTTGAAAAAAGTAATTTACAAGATCGTTGGACAACCATTCTAGAGAGCAATCCAATTATATAATTGATTAACACAATTTGTTTTCTACATGGGGCATTATGGAATCGTCCAATACGTTCATGAAACTGCGCATTCTTTCTTTTACAGTTGCATTGCCCGAGTTTTTACCTATAAATGTTTTTTACTTGTTTCGCTACATTAATTATGCTCGATGCTTGATGATATCTGTTGTTTTAATCTGTTGTTTAACTCATCCTCATCTCTTTAGTATCTCTCTACATATATTTCTCTTTACCCTATTTAGCTGAATATTTCAATATATTTAGCATAATTGTTCTTTATTATTTTCTATTTTTCTGCTGAATATACAGATTTCGAGTATTTTGCCATTGGTTATGTAATCACAGTAATTTCGGTAATGTCATACTATGCTGTATTATGTTCTCATCGGCTATGTTGGCCGCTGAAGATCCTCTACGTTCGGATGCAGATCGTAACAAGGTAAGTGTATGTTTTAGTCTATAAATTTAGTAGTACAAAACATTCATTCTGTCGACAAGTAATTGACAATTCTGCTAATTCGTTGTCAATAAGTAGAGTAAATCAGCACATGTATGTTCACAAGCATACGAATATGTATGCACAAGTTAATTAACCCTGTACTTGAAAAACAAAACATATATATCAGTGGGTCAATTTTGCCCAATATATGAGACAAAATTTTTCTATTGAAATATAATTTAAAAGAATCTATCTACTTTAATTAAAATATTTTTTTAATATGAAATACATATTTTTGTTTTTATAAAATATATAGCTCTTAAGTTGGTTTTTGTGTAGTAACAATATATAGTTTAGTACACACTCAAACATTCCCATACATATTTCAATCCTCGATTGGAGTATCACAGTTTATAGTATTCTTTTGATTCTTTTGGTCTATCTTTTCCAATTCCACCTTGTCATAGAACTACTCCTATCTATTGTTAGCCAAACGATTTTGAAAAGTCTAGATAAGGTGAAATTTTCGGAGAGAAAGTTGCGTCCTTTAATCCAAAATATCTTTTTTGCGTCTTTGTACAGAAATGTTTTTAACACACTCTACCTAATGGAGATCAAATAATGGTTCTTACTTGGTGCATTTATATCCCAAGGAAATTATCACGTTCCTAGTAATTAAGATTTGTCGGTATTCAACTTTAATTTGAATTTACGTATAGTCCGAATACTCTCTGTAATCGTGACTCAAGTTGGCAAAATGCCAACAGCAATGTGATCCAAATATACAAAACAATCTGATCTATTTAATCCAGTACGTACATAGCACATTAATTTTTGAAGAGAAGAGTCTCGAAAAAAAGCAGAATCGCAATGGAAAACAATGGAATTGTTATTCCATGTTGTACCCACTCAAGTGAAAGTCAGCTACTGTCGGCTCCTCTGCGACGAGTAATATTAACTGCCCTACGACTTTCTTGTGTATGGCTTTCTTGGATTGCAGACCGAGCGCATCCAGGGTTTCGGGACCAGACCGTCAAACTGTGAGAGGGTTGTTGGCTCGGAATCTATGGCTGTGGTTGGAAAATCTGGCTGCTCGGTGAATTCCTCTTCTGTGCTGGACTTAGCTGACATACTCATCATATCCATGAGCTGTGCGCCTAAGATTTTCTACAGCGAGAAGGCCGTAATTGAGAAACTGGGGCCAGATCAAAGTCCAACTGTGGAGCTTTGTTATTGTCGCTGGTACTGTTGAGAATACGAAGTTCTATGAAATGAAGGACGACATACCCTTAGATCGTTTATATCTCAAACGAATTTGGATTTGATCCGCCCTGCAGTTAGTACGGTGTCTCCACACATGGCCACTCGATTTAAGGTGTATAGCGAAGTGACTACATCCTTCAAGAAAGCTATCCCCTGGAATCTGAATCCAGACCTGAAAACGGCGGATAACCCTTCCTGTTTGCGTTCAAAAAATCCTGCATGGGAAGGAATGCGTTTTTATTGTGGTGCGCTTGGATGCAGCCTTTATTAAATGTCTGGCTTCTGTGTTCGGAAATCGTTTAAGTTTTTCGGGATTGACAATTTTTATGTCATTTCCAAAAGATTAGCTCGGATGATTTCCGAGGTTATTGTCCCCTTAACAGTAACGCAAATTAACTTGAAGCGGTAGAGTATACGGGTATTCCTACTATATACACTTACCCAACACAACAATCACAACAAACATTGCCGGCTGTATCTGTGGCCTTGGTGCATTGAAGGTGGCCATGGTAATATATGGTAGTAATTCGATAAGACCTGAACGTCTCAAAATAAGACCTGCTTTATAGTCTCAAAACACCTCTCAACCAAAAACGTGACCTGTTAGCGGCATAGGTGAGCTTTGAAGGCATACGAAGATTGATGAGATTCTTAGTCGCTGCAGCTTACTCTCCTTATGATTCAATTGCAACGTACGAGGAAGGTAGCCGATCTCGTAATGTTTTGTAAGCGGCTCTGGCTTGCTTTTTTTTTGTTTTGTTGTGTAACAAGCGAAGCAAACGGCTCTTCGACTATACGACCTCCTCCGCTCTGAACATACACAGCGTACGCCAACAACAAACATTTGTGACTTCGATAGAGTAGACGATGATTGAATGTCTAAATGTGGATTGTGCTGATCAATTAACAACTGAAGAGTGCTTGATGAAAATGCATGTTCGGAAAGAACTCATCACCAGCAAAGATGAATTAGTGGGATCCGTATTAGTACGAACGGCGACTTAAAAGTTAAAGTCAGTTCAGAAAATTTGTATTGTGCGAATTGACACGACATCGTCGTAAAATATAGAAGAGTACAATTCTTCCTCGGTTTTATCAGCACTGTGTCGGGTTGACAGCATCTATTCGATCCGGCACTGAACGGCATTCAATTACGTTTATAATACTCGACTAAAATCGTCACATAAATAATCTTTATAAATTAAACAATATTATATTTATGTGTGGGTGCCATAGCTCAGTCTTCTGATCAGTAGACTGTGGGTTCAATCCCTGACTGAAGCATAACAAATTTAATATCGAAAATATTTTTCTTTCTAACAGTACCCACCTGTCGGCAAGTAATTGGCAATTCTTCCGGCAGTAACAATTTGCCACGAAAATCTTCTAAAAGAACTCGGTGACAAAGTTCACAAAAAGTGATGTCACAGGGGTTATGCCCTTCAGGACCTGCTAAAATAAGTAGGTTCCTTCTAAAACTGCCCAAAATTAAACACTCACAACAGTACTGGAAAATAAGATCGCCGATTCGTGTTCGTGATTTTATTGTTCATGCTGTTTACTGTTTATTAAGAAAAAAGTTTCATACAATTAAATTAAATTTCTTCATTGTCAAAATTTAATACTTGTTTCACAGTTTTGATTTTTCTATAAGTCTTGTGATTTCGATATATTATTTTTAAAATCTTTATTTTCATAGGAAATTGTGAAATATCTTTAATTTTGTATTATATATCGATCTACATATATATGTAAAAAAGCTATTTCAATATTTTTGGTTTTTCTTTTCTAATTACTTTTTTTTACTTTTCTTTTTTAATTACTTTCTTATTATTGTTGATCAACATCCCGATTGCTACCTAGAGCGTTTTTTTCTTCTTAGATAATTAAAAATTGTGAATAAGCAAAATAAAGCGTTCTCGATAAATATATTAAATATATTTAGTTAACAATAATTTAAATTAAGTTAAATATAAATATGAACGTGAAAAAGAAGTATTTGTGTTGCCACAACAACAACTCCTTCATCATTACGTCTACCACAAGCGCACCCTGAAGGCAAGATTGGTCCTTCGAGCCGGATAGGCTCGCAACGATTGGTAAGCATATCTTGCTACCACAGATACGTGCATTACATGCATTTCACATACACATATATGTACACATAAGCCTCTGACATACATAAGTTGCGTACACCCGATACATATATATGTATATTATACTCCCGGTTATCATAAAATCACAAAATCATAAAATTTGGATCAAACCGCTTGGTTTTTATTTTTATATTCTCCCGCTCTTTCTTAAGAAATACGTATATGTACATGCATTTGAGTTCAAATCCCATCTACAAATCTCATATGCAGTAATATACCACTATATTTGTTGTTGCGCTAAGTGATACTTAGATCTCCCTCTCATATCACGAATCTCTCTACGAGAGTTAAGATAATCACAGCAACTAAAAAAGGAAAGGCGATCCCTTGTGTTTCCTTTTTTAGTTTTGGCTTTGTATATAAAAATATATACATTCCCAATAATTACAAATTATGTAAGAAGAATCTCTGGGTTCACAAACTAGCAACAATATATCGGTACTATATATTGTTACTAAGAATTGTTCTCACTACTTTTTGCTTTGCTTATGTACATTAGCAACAATATAAATATATTTGTACTGGCTTATACACAAGAAATATATTTGTAACAACAATTGTATACTATTTTTTATTGAGAGCACACCCAATGAGGAAAATAGTCACTCTAGACCCTAAGTTGCTACAATGCTATATCAAATATATTATAATTTAATCTTTGGTGAGAGATAATATAGCACAAGTTCTGGAAAGTACAATACAGTGGTTTCGCGGTTATTTTCCTATACATATTACATACGTGTATTTTTATATAAAAATATCATATTTCTCATAACTTCACACACTGGCTTCACTTAACTTTACTATTTAAGACTACGTCTTTCGGATTTCTTTCTTCAAGGTCTTATTTCCATCTCGAATTTTCTTCTATGATTCTATGAGTTACCCTCATCATGTCAAATCTCAATCTGTTTAAAGCTATCGCCGAAGAGGTTATTGAATTAGATGGCTATTTCCAAGCCAACAACCCGGAGATCATACCAAATTTCTCTTGGAAGCACAGAAAAAGCAATTCCAGTCCCTGTGGAGTGATTGCAGAACAGCATATCACACTGTTCTAACAGAGGAAGTCGTTGAAGATGTCGATATTAGCCAAATTAAAGAGGTATATAGAGAATGTTACATCTCTTATGTCCGGTGCGTCTCTAAAATTAATGCTCCTTTTCATGAGCTGAACGCTGAGGTGGTATCTCCGGAAATTCCTGCTCCTCCCGATATAAACCTATCTCATCAATATTCGTTTCCAGCTATTCAGCTGCCTCCGTGCGACATATGTATAATGTTTTTCGGGTGATTATGTTTCGTGGCCAAGCTTTTGAGATATGTCCACGGCCTTGTACAGAAACAATCCCCGTCTAAGTCCCGTAGAAAAGTTGTACCATTTGTTACAAAAAACCCATGGTGAAGCACACAGTATCATTAAGTGAACTCCGTTGACTAATGATGACTTCTCGATAGCATGGTACAATTTGGAAGAATGCTACGAGAATAAGCGTATACTTATCAACACGCAGTTAAAGTCCCTCTAGAACTTGCAACCGGTCGTGTATGAAACCGGCCCGCATTTGAAGCGGTTACAGCGCACACTAAACGACTGTATCACGAATTTGAAGCTCCTGCAGATTGATACAAGTCACTGGGACGCTATTTTCATTTATTTGTGTTCCACAAAGCTCCCGTATACGAGCTTGTGAAATCCCTAAATAGAGCGACTTCGATGCCTTTCTTACAGATCGGTATCAGACTGTGGAATCAGTCGCAGACATTCTAAGTGGTCCTCGGCAATCCAGCCAACCATCAACTCGGCAACTCAGCCAATCATCGAATCAGCAACCCGGTCGATTCGACCCTCCCAAGCTTGCAAATAGACTTCCAGTAGACTCACAGGGAATCAGCATTTATCATGCCAGAGTCACCAATCAGGGCTGTCCAATGTGCCGAAAGACACACCCTCTTTGTCATTGTCCCGATTTTCTTAAACTGCCGATCGGTGAGACATACAATATTATGAGAAAGCATACCATGTGAACAAACTGCCTCGTCCCACGACTACAGTAACTGCAAGAGCCTGTTCACGTGCTCATTTTGCAAAAAACGACACCATTCCCTTCTTCACAGATTGGAAAAATCCTAGAGCAGTCTGTGAAGAACTTCCGCTGTAACATTGTCGGGACGATGTTGTCAGTCGTTCACTTCTCAGCTCCAAGCTGTCAATGCTGAGAATCAACTTACAGCTTTAAATGCAGCAAAATCGTCAACAGCAGATTCCATACTGCTCCTTGGATCAACACTGGTGCATATCCGAAATCTGAACAAAGCATTCAAAGCCCGTACCTTGATCGACTCAGGCTCCGGAGCGATCTTTATGTCATGACGCTTACGTAGCAGGTTGCGCCTCCCTGTTTGCGTCGTTCGAACTGAAGTCATCGGCCTGAAAAGGGTAATTACGGCATATCCGACGATATCACACCCGATATCTACCACAAAACACCGTTTGGAACCTAGAGCAGTTTCTTCATTCCATACTGGAATAAGTTTCAATAAAGTCCCTTGTTCGACCTACGGTGCTCGAAGTACTACGATGTAGACGAAATCCAGTAGTCCACGGCATCCGAAAGGTCCCGATAACTCCCTTAGAGCAACTCAAAATGTTAATTCATCTGAGCCTACCATCACAAATACACGCTACCCATTATGTAGAGGCATGCACCCACTGCGACGATGTACAAAGTTCTCCGAACTCACAATTGAACAGAGAATACTTTTTGTGCATCGGCACAGAATTTGCAGCAACTGCTTGGCAACATACCGTTGCAAGGTGCCACAGCAAGTCTTCATGCCGTATCTGTGGAAAAAAAAAACATAATTCACTGCTGCACAGAGCACGGCATGACCCTAATCCGAAGTTTAATGTTCACCGTTTCTCAACTCAGCAAAAAATAGGTCTTACAGATCTTGTAGAAAGCGAAAGCAGCTCCCAACCAAGATGTCTACAACCCGTAGTAATACATTCCCTACAACGAAACTCAGCGGAAAATGATACACGAATGTCAACGCATTCAATATCACCAAATACTGACCCCTTATGATTACTAGAACGAAAATGCTGATACGAGAATTGTGGCTCGGGCATTATATAACCTTTTGAAGCCACACCCTCACCACGTTTTGAAAGATTGAACGATGCTGACCATCATATGAATCCCTCTCTGAATGGGCTCAAGTGTTAACTTCCCACTATTTGCTAATTTTTCATGACCCCAGTCAAGCATCGTGACGTCATGAACCCCGGAATCTCATATAATAGACAAGTCTAGAAATTTTCAGAATGCCTGCCAATCTGGCATTTCTGATTACTATATGAGAAATATAATTTGGAATACCTTCGTTGATTTTTCACGTGCTCTACGAGCCAATGAAGATAAATTTCTATGTACTGTACACCCGATTTTTCTCAGAGTCATTACCATTTACAGTGCCATTTAATTTCTGTTGGGACTCACACGGACTGTGTTTGAGCAGCAGGTATTAAGAACTTGAAGACTCACCAATATATGCTCTCACTATCACGAAAATGTACTCGCAGTATTTAATATTACATGCATTTATCTCAACTAGACAGTTGGTAATTAGATGCTTGGCAACTACGTTGACTCAAAATACCGTACATCTGGTCTATGACCAGCCCTTATGGTTTATACTCTCTACTAACCCTATATTTCTACGATGGAAGGCAAAAGCAGTTTGAGAAGCCACGGAGTTTAAAGTTTGGAAAGCCTCGCAGACTGAACTCGTAGATCACTACTCTAAGCGTAGAGGTGATAATAAATTTTACATCACTTTGAGGAAATACATCTCAACACTTCAACAACCAATATTCAGTAATCTTCAATCAACATGCATTCCGCGCTGCAATCAACCGTTATGCTGTGCAAAACTCTGAAATGACTTAATTTAAATGATTTATCATTTTAAAATATTTAGTAAGATTCAGTAATGTTTATTTGGTCGCAATTCTCTTTGGACAAGCATTTAGCGCACTTTCATCGATCTGTAAGAAAAAGTAAATATTTATAAGAAATGGAGTAAAATTCATTGGAATTATTATTTACCTGGTTAATATTTTGTGGAATAACCCTTATTCGTTATAACTGCTTCACACATGCGTGGTAAACTCTCTATTAACTTTCGGCATCTGTCCTGTACTCCTTCCCAAAGTTCGTCCAAATTTTTAAATTTTTTTTTGTCCAACTTTAGTTTTGACATCTTTCCACAAGTTTTCGATTGGGTTCAGGTCGGGACTTTGAGCTGGCCAATCGAGAGCTGCAATTTTTTCATGGAACAGCCAGTTTTTAACCACTTTTGCTGTATGTTTCGGATCGGTATCGTGCATAAAGATCCAGTTAAATGGCATAACTTCGCAAGAATATGGCTCCATATTATTCTTCAGTATTTGAAGATATGCAAATTTATCCATATTTCCTTCTATCTTAACCAAAGGTCCAACACCGTGCCACGAAAAAGATCCCCAAACTTTTAAATTTCCTCCACCTTGCTTCACGGTTTTTTTGTGTATCTGGGATTGATTACTTGATTTTTCTCGCGATGTACATACGTTTTGCCATCAGCACCAATGCGATTTATTTTGGTTTCGTCCGTAAAAAGTATCCTTTTCCAAAATTTTAAGTCCAATTATGTGCGAATGACAAACGTTTGCTAATGTTTTTTTTCGACAGAAGAGGTTTTTGTCTGCTGACACGTCCATACAAATTATTTTCATTCAGACGTCTTCGCACTAGTCAACTTGAGACATTTAAGCACAATTCCGAGTTGACTTCTGCCATTATTACGCGTGAACATTTAAAAGGATCTAATTTACTCTTCTTAACAATTATTTTATCCTCGCGCGGGGTTGTTGTGCGAGCCGGCGCTTTACGAATTTTTTTTTGAGATAACAAATTGGGATCACTATTAACATCTTTGATGGCATTGTACACCATTTTCCTAGAATAATTCAATATTTTGAAAATTTCCACTTGGTTTGTACCGTTTTTGTAAAGATCCCAAATTAGCTTTCTTTTTTCGGCAGAACAGTATCTTCCTTCCTCTTGCCATTTTGTTAAAATATATAAAAATAATGAATATTTATTGCAAATTCACAACAGTATTCAATTATGTGTACACCCGATCACAAGCGAAAACAGAAATACATATGAGTGCGCTAAATCGTTGTTCGAAACATTTGCGACGCTATTTGACAAAAGCGAAGCAACAACAACAAAGCAGAAATGGTAACGGCACTTTTTTTTAGGTATTTGAGTGAATTTTAAGAGTAATAATGACCTGCTATTGAGAAATTCATGGAAGTGTTGCTCTCTGAAAAGTAACTGCAATTTTTCTGATTATAATTACTTGTGCGCTAAATCGGTGTCCATAGCTGTATATACGAGTAAAAACCACGAATCCAGACCGGAATTTCAAGAGTGCTGAACGTCACAACTATGATAATTGTTTATAGTTAATTTTAAGTATTTTTAAGATTAATTTAAGTATATGAAATACCGTATTTTTATTTTTATTCAATTTATATTTAAAGTTTTTTCTCTCCTTCTCTTCGTCTCGGGTGGAGGTTCTGTCTCTTTTGCAGTATCCTGCAATGGGGGCGGAATATCTACGGCAGAACCCTTCTGTCGCGCACTATCCACATAAAGTATGCAACCCTAGTGTAGTTCTATTTCATCCCGCTACTTTCCGCTCTAATTCTCTCTCTCTTTCTCACTCACATACTCTCTTTTCTTTCACTTTTTTTTCACTTTCTGTTTTAATTAATTTCTTATTATTGTTGATCAACATCCCTAAAATTACCTAGCGCGTTTTTTTCTTCTTAAATAATTAAAAATTGTGAATGAGCAAAATAAAGCGTTCTCGCGCAGTGCGCAAAATATCTCGACTCCCGGCAAATATTTAAATAAATTTAGTTTTAAACAATAATTTAAATTAAGTGCTTAAACATTAAATATAAATATAAACGTGAAAAAGAAGTGTTTGTGTTGCCACAACAACAACTCCCTCATCATTATGTCTACCACAAGCGAAACGTGAAGGCAAGTGTGACTCCACATTGAGCGAAGCAACCGGCATTCACTCGCTCCCCACTGAAACACTATTTTTCTCTTACATTTTGAATTGTACTAATTACACATACACATATTTGTTTCATGTGAACTATTTGTTCACATGAAACAAATTGTTGAAAATCATTTGCTATTCATTCCTGGCAAATTTTTGAATTCATCTCGGACTTTTCTTTATTTAAGTTCGCAAATACTTTCATGATTAAACAGATTCCTGCAAACTGATTGATTGATTGAAGTGTTTGCACAAACAATGCATTTCTTTATAAATTACTTCTTAATATATTTACGAAAAAGAATATTTTTAAACAAACATATTACATTTTGTGTTTGTCAATATTTGAATAACTTACTTACTTACTTATGTTACCATTACAACGGAAAAACGATTTAGGTAGAATCCAATATGCCGCGCTAGCTATCTTTTTTCTTCGCTAGCTGGCACCTGTTAGAAATTCCAAGCGCTGTCAAGTTCTCCAGTACTTGGTCTTTCTAACGGAGGTCTGACTCTTTTTCTTTTCCTCTTCTGTGTATAAAACACCTTCTTAGAGGAGTAAGTTCTTCCATTCGCTTGACGTGACCTAGCCAGCGCCGCCGCTGAATTTTAATGCGTTTTACTATGTCGGTGTCGTCATACAGCTCATGGTTGTACCTTATTTGATACTTGCCACCAGCAAAACTGACCTGTGTGTATAGAGAGTGCCTCTGTTTATTGATTGCGTATCGCGGCACAATGGGCAAAATGAGGAGGGTTTTTGAATTATAGATTCCATTGGGCAGGTTGAAGTGAGTGGGGTGTAGTTGGGCCGAATTTCATCCGACGGATCAGGCTGAGGATAGACTCGTTTAACGGTCTACGCGTGATTATCCGTGGAGTTGAGGGAATTTGGAGGGTTATGGTTGGAGAGTTGACTCAACAAAGTATCCTGAGAACAGACTTGTCCGAGAGTCTGCGTTTTAGAGTCTAGGAATTTTTTTAAAAATATTTTTAATATACCATTAGAAAGGTAATATGATACTAAATATATATAAATATATATATATATATATATATATATATATATATATATATATATATATATATATATACCCCACTACACCCCACTCACTTCAACCCTGCCCAATGGAATCTATAATTCAGAAACCCTCCTCATTTTGCCCATTGTGCCGCGATACGCAATCAATAAACAGAGGCACTCTCTTTACACACAAGTCAGTTTTGCTGGTGGCAAGTATCAAATAAGGTACAACCATGAGCTGTATGACGACACCGACATATTAAAACGCATTAAAATTCAACGAATGGAAGAACCCACTCCTCTAAGAAGGTGTTTTATACACAGTAGAGGAAAAGAAAAAGAGGCAGACCTCCGTTAGAAAGACCAAGTACTGGAGAACTTGATAGCGCTTGGAATTTCTAACAGGTGCCAGCTAGCGAAGAAAAAAGATAGCTAGCGCGGCATATTGGATTCTACCTAAATCGTTTTTCCGTTGTAATGGTAACATAAGTAAGTAAGTAAGTTATTCAAATATTGACAAACACAAAATGTAATATGTTTGTTTAAAAATATTCTTTTTCGTAAATACAGTGGCTCACAGCTTATTTCGTACAGTGTATATATTTTTATGTACATGGCTGTAACATCGAAACTAAAAAACTTATCAATAAGTTTTGAATGTAGATGTCTATGTATGTGTTTAGTAAACCTAATAAGAAAACGGGGAACCCCAAAAATTGTTCTTTTTGTCATGCAAGAAAGAAAAACTATTGATCAGCTGATTTTCAGCTCACATCTTATTTCGTACACAAACTTCAATGTAAGTAAGTTTCATTCTGCCGCGCAGTTACAAAGTTTTTTTGAATTGTATGAGTTTTTGGACCTTTTTAACTATTATAACAATTTTTATTATTATTATTTTAAATAGTTAAAGTGCTGTAAATTAAACATTTAGCGTTATGGGTCGTCGTACAACGATGGAACAGCGTAAACTGGTAATTAACCATTTTAGGAAAGGTCAGAGTGTGCGAAAAATTGCTGAAATGACAAATTTAAGTGCCTCAACTGTCCAATACATCATTCAACGCTTCGTTCGCGAAAATCGGTTGGAGAACAAGGGCAGAGAAGCACCTAATAAGATTTTCAACGCTTCAGACGAGCGTTATATTGTACGAAAAATTAAGAAAAATCCAAAGTTATCCGCTCCGAAGTTGGCTGCAGAGGTTCAGCGTGAAATAGGAAAATCATCCAGTGCTGAAACTGTCCGACGTGTGCTGCGCAATCATGACTTGAACGGTCGAGTAGCCCGAAAGAAACCATTCATTTCGAAAATGAATATACAACGCCGACTTGACTTCGCCAAAGAGCATATTATTAATACTCCTGCGTTCTGGAATACCGTTATTTTCGCGGATGAGTCTAAGTTTAATATTTTTGGCTCGGACGGAATGTCATATGTTTGGCGTAAAGCGAATACCGAGCTAAACAAGGAGAACCTTAAGCCCACAGTGAAGCATGGTGGCGGTAGCGTGATGGTTTGGGCCTGTATGTCAGCAGCCGGAGTAGGTGAATTGGTTTTTATTGAGGAAACAATGGACAAAATGAAGTACCTCGAGATTCTGAAAAACAATTTACTTCAAAGTGCAGACAAACTGGGTTTGCGGGAAGAATTTCGGTACTACCAAGATAATGACCCAAAACATAAATCTGGGATTGTGCAATCTTGGCTTATTTGGAACTGCCCACACTTGATGTCTCCACCACCACAGTCACCTGACATGAATGTGATTGAAAATCTTTGGTCTATTTTGTACAATAAAATAAGAACACACAAGATTTCTAATAAGCAAGACCTAAAGAAGGTACTGATGGAAGAATGGAAAAAAATCACACCAGACATCACTCAAAAATTGGTGGATTCAATGCCAAATAGACTCCAGGCTGTCATTAACGCTAAGGGATGTCAACTAAATATTAAAATCAACTTACTTTGTTTTTAGTTTGAACTTAAAGAGACTGTACGAAATAAGCTGTGACATGAATTTTCCTATTTTTTTCTTATTTTATTTTTTTATAGTGTCAAACACTAAAATTTTGAAAAAGTAAATTTTGGAAAATAAAAAACAAACCTTCCTTTCTAAAATGGCATTTATATTTTGTTCAAATTTTTGCTATATTAGGAATTACGACTGCAGCAATTTTTAAACTGTCACTGTACGAAATAAGCTGGGAGCCACTGTATATTAAGAAGTAATTTATAAAGAAATGCATTGTTTGTGCAAACACTTCAATCAATCAATCAGTTTGCAGGAATCTGTTTAATCATGAAAGTATTTGCGAACTTAAATAAAGAAAAGTCCGAGATGAATTCAAAAATTTGCCAGGAATGAATAGCAAATGATTTTCAACAATTTTCTTCATGTGAACAAATAGTTCACATGAAACAAATATGTGTATGTGTAATTAGTACAATTCAAAATGTAAGAGAAAAATAGTGTTTCAGTGGGGAGCGAGTGAATGCCGGTTGCTTCGCTCAATGTGGAGTCACACTTGCCTTCAGGTTTCGCTTGTGGTAGACATAATGATGAGGGAGTTGTTGTTGTGGCAACACAAACACTTCTTTTTCACGTTTATATTTATATTTAATGTTTAAGCACTTAATTTAAATTATTGTTTAAAACTAAATTTATTTAAATATTTGCCGGGAGTCGAGATATTTTGCGCACTGCGCGAGAACGCTTTATTTTGCTCATTCACAATTTTTAATTATTTAAGAAGAAAAAAACGCGCTAGGTAATTTTAGGGATGTTGATCAACAATAATAAGAAATTAATTAAAACAGAAAGTGAAAAAAAAGTGAAAGAAAAGAGAGTATGTGAGTGAGAAAGAGAGAGAGAATTAGAGCGGAAAGTAGCGGGATGAAATAGAACTACACTAGGGTTGCATACTTTATGTGGATAGTGCGCGACAGAAGGGTTCTGCCGTAGATATTCCGCCCCCATTGCAGGATACTGCAAAAGAGACAGAACCTCCACCCGAGACGAAGAGAAGGAGAGAAAAAACTTTAAATATAAATTGAATAAAAATAAAAATACGGTATTTCATATACTTAAATTAATCTTAAAAATACTTAAAATTAACTATAAACAATTATCATAGTTGTGACGTTCAGCACTCTTGAAATTCCGGTCTGGATTCGTGGTTTTTACTCGTATATACAGCTATGGACACCGATTTAGCGCACAAGTAATTATAATCAGAAAAATTGCAGTTACTTTTCAGAGAGCAACACTTCCATGAATTTCTCAATAGCAGGTCATTATTACTCTTAAAATTCACTCAAATACCTAAAAAAAAGTGCCGTTACCATTTCTGCTTTGTTGTTGTTGCTTCGCTTTTGTCAAATAGCGTCGCAAATGTTTCGGACAACGATTTAGCGCACTCATATGTATTTCTGTTTTCGCTTGTGATCGGGTGTACACATAATTGAATACTGTTGTGAATTTGCAATAAATATTCATTATTTTTATATATTTTAACAAAATGGCAAGAGGAAGGAAGATACTGTTCTGCCGAAAAAAGAAAGCTAATTTGGGATCTTTACAAAAACGGTACAAACCAAGTGGAAATTTTCAAAATATTGAATTATTCTAGGAAAATGGTGTACAATGCCATCAAAGATGTTAATAGTGATCCCAATTTGTTATCTCAAAAAAAAATTCGTAAAGCGCCGGCTCGCACAACAACCCCGCGCGAGGATAAAATAATTGTTAAGAAGAGTAAATTAGATCCTTTTAAATGTTCACGCGTAATAATGGCAGAAGTCAACTCGGAATTGTGCTTAAATGTCTCAAGTTGACTAGTGCGAAGACGTCTGAATGAAAATAATTTGTATGGACGTGTCAGCAGACAAAAACCTCTTCTGTCGAAAAAAAACATTAGCAAACGTTTGTCATTCGCACATAATTGGACTTAAAATTTTGGAAAAGGATACTTTTTACGGACGAAACCAAAATAAATCGCATTGGTGCTGATGGCAAAACGTATGTACATCGCGAGAAAAATCAAGTAATCAATCCCAGATACACAAAAAAACCGTGAAGCAAGGTGGAGGAAATTTAAAAGTTTGGGGATCTTTTTCGTGGCACGGTGTTGGACCTTTGGTTAAGATAGAAGGAAATATGGATAAATTTGCATATCTTCAAATACTGAAGAATAATATGGAGCCATATTCTTGCGAAGTTATGCCATTTAACTGGATCTTTATGCACGATACCGATCCGAAACATACAGCAAAAGTGGTTAAAAACTGGCTGTTCCATGAAAAAATTGCAGCTCTCGATTGGCCAGCTCAAAGTCCCGACCTGAACCCAATCGAAAACTTGTGGAAAGATGTCAAAACTAAAGTTGGACAAAAAAAAATTTAAAAATTTGGACGAACTTTGGGAAGGAGTACAGGACAGATGCCGAAAGTTAATAGAGAGTTTACCACGCATGTGTGAAGCAGTTATAACGAATAAGGGTTATTCCACAAAATATTAACCAGGTAAATAATAATTCCAATGAATTTTACTCCATTTCTTATAAATATTTACTTTTTCTTACAGATCGATGAAAGTGCGCTAAATGCTTGTCCAAAGAGAATTGCGACCAAATAAACATTACTGAATCTTACTAAATATTTTAAAATGATAAATCATCTAAATTAAGTCATTTCAGAGTTTTGCACAGCATAACGGTTGATTGCAGCGCGGAATGCATGTTGATTGAAGATTACTGAATATTGGTTGTTGAAGTGTTGAGATGTATTTCCTCAAAGTGATGTAAAATTTATTATCACCTCTACGCTTAGAGTAGTGATCTACGAGTTCAGTCTGCGAGGCTTTCCAAACTTTAAACTCCGTGGCTTCTCAAACTGCTTTTGCCTTCCATCGTAGAAATATAGGGTTAGTAGAGAGTATAAACCATAAGGGCTGGTCATAGACCAGATGTACGGTATTTTGAGTCAACGTAGTTGCCAAGCATCTAATTACCAACTGTCTAGTTGAGATAAATGCATGTAATATTAAATACTGCGAGTACATTTTCGTGATAGTGAGAGCATATATTGGTGAGTCTTCAAGTTCTTAATACCTGCTGCTCAAACACAGTCCGTGTGAGTCCCAACAGAAATTAAATGGCACTGTAAATGGTAATGACTCTGAGAAAAATCGGGTGTACAGTACATAGAAATTTATCTTCATTGGCTCGTAGAGCACGTGAAAAATCAACGAAGGTATTCCAAATTATATTTCTCATATAGTAATCAGAAATGCCAGATTGGCAGGCATTCTGAAAATTTCTAGACTTGTCTATTATATGAGATTCCGGGGTTCATGACGTCACGATGCTTGACTGGGGTCATGAAAAATTAGCAAATAGTGGGAAGTTAACACTTGAGCCCATTCAGAGAGGGATTCATATGATGGTCAGCATCGTTCAATCTTTCAAAACGTGGTGAGGGTGTGGCTTCAAAAGGTTATATAATGCCCGAGCCACAATTCTCGTATCAGCATTTTCGATCTAGTAATCATAAGGGGTCAGTATTTGGTGATATTGAATGCGTTGACATTCGTGTATCATTTTCCGCTGAGTTTCGTTGTAGGGAATGTATTACTACGGGTTGTAGACATCTTGGTTGGGAGCTGCTTTCGCTTTCTACAAGATCTGTAAGACCTATTTTTTGCTGAGTTGAGAAACGGTGAACATTAAACTTCGGATTAGGGTCATGCCGTGCTCTGTGCAGCAGTGAATTATGTTTTTTTTTTCCACAGATACGGCATGAAGACTTGCTGTGGCACCTTGCAACGGTATGTTGCCAAGCAGTTGCTGCAAATTCTGTGCCGATGCACAAAAAGTATTCTCTGTTCAATTGTGAGTTCGGAGAACTTTGTACATCGTCGCAGTGGGTGCATGCCTCTACATAATGGGTAGCGTGTATTTGTGATGGTAGGCTCAGATGAATTAACATTTTGAGTTGCTCTAAGGGAGTTATCGGGACCTTTCGGATGCCGTGGACTACTGGATTTCGTCTACATCGTAGTACTTCGAGCACCGTAGGTCGAACAAGGGACTTTATTGAAACTTATTCCAGTATGGAATGAAGAAACTGCTCTAGGTTCCAAACGGTGTTTTGTGGTAGATATCGGGTGTGATATCGTCGGATATGCCGTAATTACCCTTTTCAGGCCGATGACTTCAGTTCGAACGACGCAAACAGGGAGGCGCAACCTGCTACGTAAGCGTCATGACATAAAGATCGCTCCGGAGCCTGAGTCGATCAAGGTACGGGCTTTGAATGCTTTGTTCAGATTTCGGATATGCACCAGTGTTGATCCAAGGAGCAGTATGGAATCTGCTGTTGACGATTTTGCTGCATTTAAAGCTGTAAGTTGATTCTCAGCATTGACAGCTTGGAGCTGAGAAGTGAACGACTGACAACATCGTCCCGACAATGTTACAGCGGAAGTTCTTCACAGACTGCTCTAGGATTTTTCCAATCTGTGAAGAAGGGAATGGTGTCGTTTTTTGCAAAATGAGCACGTGAACAGGCTCTTGCAGTTACTGTAGTCGTGGGACGAGGCAGTTTGTTCACATGGTATGCTTTCTCATAATATTGTATGTCTCACCGATCGGCAGTTTAAGAAAATCGGGACAATGACGAAGAGGGTGTGTCTTTCGGCACATTGGACAGCCCTGATTGGTGACTCTGGCATGATAAATGCTGATTCCCTGTGAGTCTACTGGAAGTCTATTTGCAAGCTTGGGAGGGTCGAATCGACCGGGTTGCTGATTCGATGGTTGGCTGAGTTGCCGAGTTGATGGTTGGCTGGATTGCCGAGCACCACTTCGAATGTCTGCGACTGATTCCACAGTCTGATACCGATCTGTAAGAAAGGCATCGAAGTCGCTCTAATTAGGGATTTCACGTTTATTTTTTAATGATTGCTCCCAAAGACACAAGCTGGTATACGGGAGCTTTGTGGAACACAAATAAATGAAAATAGCGTCCCAGTGACTTGTATCAATCTGCAGGAGCTTCAAATTCGTGATACAGTCGTTTAGTGTGCGCTGTAACCGCTTCAAATGCGGGCCGGTTTCATACACGACCGGTTGCAAGTTCTAGAGGGACTTTAACTGCGTGTTGATAAGTATACGCTTATTCTCGTAGCATTCTTCCAAATTGTACCATGCTATCGAGAAGTCATCATTAGTCAACGGAGTTCACTTAATGATACTGTGTGCTTCACCACGGGTTTTTTGTAACAAATGGTACAACTTTTCTACGGGACTTAGACGGGGATTGTTTCTGTACAAGGCCATGGACATATCTCAAAAGCTTGGCCACGAAACATAATCACCCGAAAAACATTATACAGTATGTCAAGAATGAGTTTACACATTGAAACAAAATTCAAATTTTCAACTTCCTTAGCCAAAAACATGAACTTTTATTTCCATATACATATTTTTTTTTATAAGTTACAGATACTTACAGTATTTATAAAAGATTCATGAAAAAAAATTGCAAGTTCTACGCAAAAGAAAAGAAAAATACAACAAAAAGAAATTTAACTCAATTTTACAAGTGTCAAGAAACTCTTTTCGCAAATATTTTTTTAATTCCTTTATGCAACACTTCAACGATTAACGGTACATTTACAGTTATCTATATGCGTAAATGCGTTGCAGTGACCCGTTCCTATGATTTTGTTTGTTAGTTTGTGATTAATTTTTCCACATTTTCCACATTTACACATTATCTGTTTAAATATTGTGTTTTTAAAATGCCAGGCAAAAGGTTATCGGCTGAAGTGGTTCAGCTTATATACTACAATCGCCAATTGGGAGAAAATGTGGAGAAGTTATCAGAAATGTTCTCTGTAACACGTAAGACAATTTATAATGTTTTAAATCTTTCTGAAAATGAGGGTAGATTGGAGCCAATGTGTGGAGGTGGCCCAAAGCTTAAAATTAATGATCGGGCAGAGCGCTTAATGATGAGGGAACTGCACAAAAATCCACAAATATCGATCAGAACGCTTGCGGAGAAACTCAAGGAAGAGTGTGGTATAGTGGTTTCCCATGACACTGTACGACAGGCAATACTGAGAAACAAATACTCATCAAGAGTTGCTCGTAAGAAGCCGCTGCTATCAGCACAAAATATTGAAAGACGTTTCTCCTTCGCCTCAAGGCTCATTTCTCAACCTGATGAATATTGGGACGACGTAATATTCTGTGACGAAACAAAAATGATGTTGTATTACAATGATGGACCGACCAGAGTGTGGCGCAAGGCATTAACAATTTGGAGGGTTATGGTTGGAGAGTTGACTCAACAAAATACCCTGAGAACAGACTTGTCCGAGAGTCTGCGTTGTAGAGTCTAGGAATTTTTTTTAAAAATATTTTTAATATACCATTAGAAAGGTAATTGTATGGTTTTTAATATGATACAACGATATTACCATTTTCCATGTCACGGAATGTATTGTATGATTGTATTCGAATACAGCGCGTTCTAAAAGTTCCTCGAAATGTCTATGTGTTCCGCTATTTTCAACACATCGCTTTATTTCTACAAATGTTGAATGGAAGCGTTCAATCTGTTCATTGGCTTGACTTCTGTATGGAGGCCTTGTGTAAATATCAATACCTAATGAATAGATTGTCTTTTATATTTATTTTCCGTTTACCTTATTTAGCATTGAGAGAAAATAGTGTTTTTCAAGTATCTGTGATTTGTTTTCGAAATCGTTTCTGTGAGCGCGGTTATGAACGTTAAGGATTTTGTTTTCTTGGTCTTGCTCGTTAGTAATATCCTCAACTAGTTTTTGTGTGTAGCGGGCTTTGTAGTTAGAAAAATTAATGAGATAAATTTTCTGTATAATACCCATAACTCTTTCCTCTGTTTGGATGCCATTTATAATAGAAGGATTTAAGTATCTTTCAAATTTGATACGAGTTTTGATTTTGTATAGTGTGACTCTGTTATAATGTGTCTATGGATTCCTGGAAATACTATTTTGAATTGGTACCTCGATGTTTCATCGAATTTTAGCTAAATCAGATTTTTGAAAGCATTAACTGGAGTTTCAATGCAAGGAATTAAATTATGATTAGCGCGTTCGTCGCTATGGATTGTTGGAGTTAGTGATGTGATTTCAGGCGGTATTTTAGATAGGGTATCAGACATAATGATTACTTTAACAGGTTTGTATATATGCTGGTAATGAAGGATGGCCTTCCGTCATTTCACTGTTTGAATTTCTTGAACCTAACGCATAAGTAAGTGGTTGGTGATCCATAAATATTTAAAATATGATCATTTTGCGATAGAACTGCGCCTTTTGCATAATTGGAGCCAATTGTTAGTTAATTCAAATTATTTTTCAAAGTTAGGATGAGAGAGAATTACTTCCTTTGAAGTTGGTACATGAGAGAATGAGAAGGAAAGCAACGTATGCACAACGATACAAAGCAATAGAAGATGATTCAATGGTTCATAGCAATAGATAGTGTGTGTGTGTTGAAAGAGAGAGAGAGAGAGAGAGCAACCAACGAATAATAAACGAATAATAACGATTAATGAGAGAGTAATATATATGTATTAGGTATTAGCGGAATCAGACCACTTATCTGAGTCCCTCTTCGTCCCTCAATGTTAATTATTTGTTTGGTTGCAGAATTCTTCTACCTCCTTCCTTTTAATAAAATCACGCGTTATTTCTTTGTGGGGTATGTTCCACATTTCGAGTTCATCAATAAATAAAGTGGACATCCTCCTGCTTGTCAATGCAGGACACTGGCATACTATGTGCGACCTGGTCCTTTCTGACTATCATCTGTTTTTGATTATAAGTATTGTTATGCTTGTATTGGCCATTATTATTTTGATGCATTTGTCGAGTATAAGTTGGATTGATAGTATATTGTTTTTTTTTCTGTTGGCTATTTCGCCAACTCTCACTGTAATTTAAATGTTCGGACCCATTAAAACCTTCTTCTTATTCTTCTGTGGCCATAACAACCGAATATCGATTTAGGCCGAAAATAACATGCTTCGCCAGCCATCTCTGTTCTTCGCTAGCTGGCGCCAGTTAGAAATTCCAAACGCCGTCAGGTTCTCCAGTACTTGGTCTTTCCACCGGAGGTTTGGTCTTCCTCTTTTGCGTCGTCCTCCAGCGGGTTCCGAATATAACACCTTCTTAGCTGGAGCGTGTTCTTCCATTCGCTCGACATGACCTAGCCAGCGCAGCCGCTGGATTTTGATGCGCTTTACTATGTCAATATCGGCATACAGCTCGTACAGCTCATGGTTGTACCTTATTCGGTACTCGCCACCAACGCAAATAGGTCCAAAGATCTTGCGTAGGACTTTTCTCTCGAAAACTCCAAGCATTCGCTCATCGGAGGTGGAAATTGTCCAGGATTCAGCGCCATATGTTAGGACAGACATGATGAGAGACTTGTAGAGTGTAGTCTTCGTTCTTCGAGAGAGGGCTCGACTTCTCAATTGCTTACTCAGCCCAAAGTAACACCTGTTAGCAAGAGTTATCCTACGCATGATCTCCAAGCTGACGTCATTACTGCTGTTAATGCTGGTTCCAAGATAGACAAAGTCCCTTACTACTTCAAAAGCGTAGTTGTCAACAGTGACGTGCTGTCCAAGACGCCGGGACTCTTTGTTTGTTGACACTAGATACTTCGTCTTGCCCTCGTTCACCGTAAGACCCATCCGACGCGACTCTCTTTCCAACTCTGAGAATGCTGCACTGACTGCTCGCGTGTTCATGCCGATTATGTCAATATCGTCGGCATACGCTAACAGCATGACACTTTTGTTGAAGATAGTGCCATTATGTCGTAGATCAGCAGCTCGTATTAAGATTGAAGAAGTCGCACGATAACGAATCACCTTGTCTGAAACCCCGTTCGGTATTAAACGGTGCGGAGAGGTCCTTCCCAATTTTCACTGCACAACGGGAGTTATGCAGTGTCATTCTACAAAGTCGAATGAGCTTTGCAGGAATACCGAACTCAGACATTGTTGCGTAGAGGTAATCCCTTACCGGACTGTCGAAAGCGGCTTTATAATCAACAAATAGGTGGTGTGTGTCGATCTGTTTTTCTTGGGTCTTCTCCAGGATTTGGCGCAGTGTGAAAATCTGGTCGATGGTGGATTTACCAGGTCTGAAGCCACACTGATAAGGTCCAATCAGGTTGCTGAGCATAGGCTTCAACCTTTCACACAATACGCTCGATAGAACCTTGTATGCGATGCTCAGGAGACTTATTCCACGATAGTTGGCGCAAATTGTGGAGTCTCCTTTTTTATGTACAGGACAGAGAACACTGAGCCTCCAATCATCAGGCATGCTTTCATCCGACCATATTCTGCTTATGAGCTGGTGCATGCGGGTGAGCAGCTCATCGCCTCCGGTCTTAAACAACTCGACAGGCAGGCCATCAGCACCTGCAGCTTTGTTGTTCTTCAGCCTTAAAATGGCCGTTTCAACCTCGGCATAGTCGGGTGGTGGAATATCAACACCATCATCTGTAATTGGGGTTATCGGGCAAACTCCTCCACTGGCGGAATTGTTCGTAGCATCGCCATTCAGTAACGTGGAGAAGTGTTCCCTCCATAGGCTCAGTACACTCTGGACATCCGTAACCAGATTCCCATTTCCATCACGACAAGAAGAGGCTCCGGGATTTAAACCTCCACTCAGGCGCTTGATCTTTTCAAAGAATTTTCGAGTCTCATTCTTGTCGGTACACATCTCTATCTCCTCACTCTCGCGTCTTTCCAACTCCCTCTTCTTGCGCCTGAAAAGACGTCTCTCTGCACTCCTTTTCTCTCTATACCGCTCCTTAACAGCTCCTGTTACGCCTGCAGGCAGGGTTTTTCTGTAGGCGGCGTCTTTCTCTGCGGTAGCTTCGCGACACTCCTGATCATACCACTCATTCCTCAGAGGCCGGTAGTAACCGATTACCTCCTCGGCAGCAGTAGTCATGGAGTGGGATATATGTGTACACCGTGCGCATGTATCATCAAGTGGGGGAGTGTTCTGCATAAGCAGATCCGATAGTCGAGTGGAAAATGCATCTGCTGTCTCTGGTGATCGCAGCTTACTGACGTCGAGCTTTATCTGTGTGGGACTTCTCTTGTTATTTGCGACACATAGGCGTGTGCGCACTTTAGCTGCAACAAGGTAGTGAATGTTGGCAGCACGGATCGATTTCACGTCCATCACACTGGAAGCATGCCTTCGGTCAATCACGACATGATCAATTTGGTTTCTTGTACGTTGATCTGGAGACAGCCATGTCGCTTTGTGGATGTCGAGATGCTGGAATCTGGTACCACCAATTACCATGTTTCGTGCTGCGGCGAAGTCGATCAGCCTCATTCCGTATTCGGAGGTGCTCTGGTGGAGGCTGAATTTTCCGACAGTGGGACCAAAGGTACCTTCCTTGCCCACCTTGGCATTAAATTCGCAAAGCACGTTTTTGATATCGTGGCGGTGGCAGCGGTCATAAGCTTCTTTGAGGCGCTGAAAGAAGCTCTCCTTGGTCACATTGTCCTTCTCATCCGTAGGAGCGTGGGCACATATAAGGCTGATGTTGAAAAATTTTGCCTTGATGCGGATTGTGGCCAGCCGTTCGTTCACAGGCGTGAACTGTGAGACAAGATGTCGTAGTCTCTTGCTGACCAAAAATCCACATCTTAATTCGTGCCTTTCAGCATGGCAACTGTAGTAGATGTCACAGGACGCTCTTTTGGAGCAGCCCTGTCCCGTCCATCGCATTTCCTGGAGAGCGGTGATGTCAGCTCTGTATTTTTCGAGGACATCAATCAGCTGGATAGAGGCACCCTCCCTATAAAGGGATCGGACATTCCAGGTGCATATCCGTAAATCGTTGTCCTTTTTTCGTTTGCGGGGGTCATCAACAAAAGCGGTAGTCCATATCCGAGGCATATTTGTTTTTTTCATTGGGTTTTTTTTTATGTGGCGGGTCCCAAACCCAACGCACAACCTCTAACCGAGGAGATTTTCGCCACTCACTTCAGCCGCCTCCCAGCGGGTGCCAGGAAGACGTTGCCTGGTGGTCGCCACATGGAGGGCCCCCATTAATAATAATGAAAGCGCCATCACAGAGTAAGCAGAGCAAGCTATATGACTACCCCTCATTAACAAATAAAGGTATCATCACATAGCGCTCAGATCAAACTACATGACAGCCAGTGAGTTGACTTGCGATGAGTTCAACAAGGATTGCGCTAGCCCCACCCGGTTGAGGCAGTTAGACACGTTACCTTGCGAAAACACCACCAGACCATCCCATTAAAACCTTAGAACGGCTGATTCTCGCTCTGACTCCTATCGTTCCCTCTAAAGAATGATCCTGATTTAATATGTCGGAAGTTTTGGTTAAATTGATTTGTTTGTTGTGGAAATCGGTAATTAGTAGTTTTTATTAGGAATTTTTTTGTGGTTATAGGAAATCGCTCTACTATCATATAAAAAAAAAAATAAATATGTGGCACATAAAGCCCCAAAGGGCTCATTGGCCGAGCTTCTCTTCCATTACTGTTGTGCGTCTTAAATTTTGGACAATATTAGAAGGGACCTACTTATTTTAGCCGGTTCCGGGCGGCAGAACACTTGTGACATCACTTTTACTGAGCTTTGTCACAGAGTTATTTAAGAAGCTTTTTCATGGCAAATTGTTACTGTCGGAAGAATTGCCAATTGCTTGCCGACAAGCGGGTACCGTTCGAAAGAAAAATCTTTTCGATATTAAATTTGTTATGCATCAGCCGGGGATTGAACCACGACCTACAGATCAGAAGGCGAACACACTAACCACTGAGCTACGGCAGCCACAGCAGTTTTTATTTAGTAAACCTCATTATTATTTCGTTCAAACTTAAATTGTAATTTAGGTGTGCTCTAATCGGATCATCTATTTGTTCCAATAATATGTCTACTAAGTCTCTGTCTACATTGTCTGGTCTGTAAATTTCGAGTTTTAGTGGGTCGGACAAATAAATATGATTAATATTGAACTTGCAATTTTCAAAAACATTAAATAGTTCTCTTAAATTTCTTACTTTAATGATACGGCAAAAGTAGAAAATTTCTGCATACGTTTTCCTTGGCTTCGATTCCTGTAGAATTTTTGATTTAATTTCGTCCCATTAAGCGCCATTTTGCAATTCTCTCACTCGTCGGCCAGCATTGCCTTGAATCTTTTCTTCTGCCACGATCCTGAAGCAAAAAACTCTATTAGGTTGGCGTTTGATCCACACATCGCCGAATTTGCTTCAACGGTATTTGTAAATGCCTTTGAGTTGTGGTTCTCTGAAAGCGGCTTCAAGCGCCGAAACTGATGGATGACGTCCTTTGCGGGCATATTGAATCGGTATTTTTCCTGTTGTTAGAATACCGGCAGAGCAGCTGCATGATTGCTTTGAGACTGCAGTTGTCGCTGGAACTGCCGTTGTTGCTCTTGCTGCTGCGGTTTTTGTTGTTCTTGTTGTAGCCGCAGTTGTTCTTGTTGTTGTTGTTGTTCTGCTGCCGGCAGCTGCTGGTTTTGCTGCAAGATTTTCAAGATTTTCCTCTCTTGCTGCCGAAGCACTATTTCCATTTCGGCTACCTACATATACATATAAGCAATTAAAATCTATTGTAATACCACATTTGTTATTACATGATTATTTATTCTATTTTCTTCTGCTTTATTTTCTTCTTTGATTTGCTTCCATTGCTTCTTATGGCAATATTGAAAATTTTAATATTTTTCATTTAAATGAATTCTATCGTATTGGTTGGTTTTTTTTTTCTTTTCCATTTATCACCATAGATGATATTCTTTGTTTTTGTTGTGCTTGATAGTTATATTATACACTTGTATGACTATAATAGTTTTCACTTTTAATTTCACTTTTCAATTATTTAATTATTAATTAATTTTTTTTTTAATTCATTTCTTTAGAAATTAACTTCTAAATAACTTTATTAATTAACGATTCAAAAAAAGAAATTTGCTTTATCAATAAAAGCGTAAGTGCATAAAAATAGAAAAAGAAAAGTCGCAAAGCGGAAAGAGAAATAGTAAAGGAAAATATATTTAGCGTAACTCACGCACTATATATATATATATATATATATATATATATATATATATATATATATATATATATATATATATATATAAGGGTTATCCATTTTGCGGTTTCAAAAGTAAATGTAAATAAAACACATATAAAATATTTTTTATCATGATATTTCTTTTTTATTATAAAGTTTGAACGTTGACATTATGTGTGAAATACTACATCATTTAAATGACCACCACGCGAATTGTTGCAAGCATCGATTCTTTTGAGGTAATTTTCGACCACTTCTTGACACATATTGGGCGGTATCTCAGCCATAACGTGACGAATGTTGGTTTTTAGGTGCTCAAGAGTTAAAGGTTTATCTGCATAAACACGGTCTTTCGCGTAGCCCCACAAAAAAAAGTCAAGCGGTGTCAAATCGCATGATCTTGGTGGCCACTTGATATCGCCACGACGAGAAATTACGCGGCCAGAAAATTTCTCTTGAAATAAAGCCATATTCGCTCGAGTTGTGTGGCATGTGGTACCGTCTTGTTGGAACCACATATTCTCTAAGTCGTATTCTTCAATAGCAGGCAAAAAAAAGTCGGTTATCATATGACCATAACGCTCCGAATTGACGGTGACAGTCGTTCCATCGTCGTTTTCGAAGAAGTAAGGTCCAATCACACCTCCGGACCAAAGAGCGCACCAAGCAGTGACTTTTTGTGGATGTAGTGGCCTCTCTTCAATTACTTGAGGATTCTCAGAACCCTAAATACGACAATTTTGTTTGTTAACATACCCACCGAGTGAGAAATGTGCTTCGTCGCTGAAGAAAATTTTGTTCGAAAAATCGCCGTCCACCGCCTGTTGTTCAAGCACCCATTCGACGTATCTACGACATTGTGAATGGTCAGCTGGCTTCAGTTGTTGTGTGAGCTGGATTTTATATGGATGTAGGTGTAGATCCAAATGCAAAATACGCCATAATGTGCCGTAAGACAGTCCTAATTCCTGAGAAGGACGAGGAATCGACACATTCGGGTCTTCGGCAACACTTTCACTTACAGCAGCGATATTTTCGGTGGTACGAGCGAAACGATGATACACAGGCATTACAATATCTGTAACCGATCCAGTCTCTTCATATTTTTTCACAATTTTGCCAATTGCTTGCGTAGTTGGACGATTATGTAAACCATAATCTCCTCTTAAAGCACGATATGTGGCTGTGGCAGAATCACCATTTTTGTAGTAGGTTTTTACAATTTTAATGCGTTGTGCGATAGTTAAGCGATCCATTTTCGCAAATGTCAGACTTTGAACTGAAAAGAAAGAAATTGTTTTAACAACTCAGTTTGACAGATGTCGAATTCTAGCCCTATACTTTTGAAACCGCGAAATGCATAACCCTTTATATATATATATATATATATATATATATATATATATATATATATATATATATATATATATATATATATATATATATATATATATATATATATATATATATATATATATATATACAGGGTGCGAACATCGTTTAGCCAAACATGATTTTTTTAATATTTTTAAAAATCCAAAGAATCATGTTTCAACAAAAATGAACAGGGACATGTTGGAAGCATTTCTCGAGGATTCACATAAAAAAAATAGTTTTTCGACAGGATAACGCTTTAAGCCACGTCTCTCGGCATTCGCTTCACTGGTTTGAAGAGGAAAACATAATGATATGGCCAACACTCAGTCCAGACTTAAATCCAATTTACCAATTAGGACGTCAATTTACTAGTACAAGTGTATTCGAACTAAAGAGGGCATTTAGGGAGAGCTGGGAAAAAATTCGTGATAAATCTTCCAAAAACTTACCGATAGTAAGCTCAATCGTATTTTCGATTTAATTAAATGTAACGGACACAAAATAAAATATTATTATTTTCAGTTGCCATGCTGAAAGGCACGAATTATGATGTGGATTTTTGGTCAGAAAGAGACTACGACATCTTGTCTTACACTTCACGCCTGTGAACGTGCGGCTGGCCACAATCCGCATCAAGGCAAAATTCTTCAACATCAGCCTTATATGTGCTCACGCTCCGACGGATGAGAAGAATAATATGACCAAGGAGAGCTTCTTTCAGCGCCTCGAAGAAGCTTATGACCGCTGCCACCGCCACGATATCAAAAACGTGCTTTGCGAATTTAATGCCAAGGTGGGCAAGGAAGGTACCTTTGGTCCCACTGTCGGAAAATTCAGCCTCCACCAGAGCACCTCCGAATACGGAATGAGGCTGATCGACTTCGCCGCAGCACGAAACATGGTAATTGGTGGTACCCGATTCCAGCATCTCGACATTCACAAAGCGACATGGCTGTCTGCAGATCAACACACAAGAAACCAAATTGATCACGCGGTGATTGACGGAAGGCATGCTTCCAGTGTGATGGACGTGAAATCGATCCGTGGTGCCAACATCGACTCGGATCACTACTTTGTTGCAGCTAAAGTGCGCACACGCCTATGTGTCGCAAATAACAAGAGAAGTCCCACACCGAGAAAGCTCGACGTCAGTAAGCTGCGATCACCAGAGACAGCAGATGCATTTGCCACTCAATTATCGGATCTGATGATGCAGAACACTCCGCCACTTGATGATACATGCGCAAGGTGGACACATATATCCCACTCCATGACTACTGCTGCCGAGGAGGTAATCGGTTACTAAGGGCCTCTGAGGAATGAGTGGTATGATCAGGAGTGTCGCGACGCTACCGCAGAGAAAGACGCAACCTACAGAAAAACCCTGCGTGCAGGTGCAACGCGAGCTGATAAGGAATGGTATAGAGAGAAAAGGAGTGCAGAGAGACGTCTTTTCAGGCGCAAGAAGAGGGAGTTGGAAAGACGTGAGTGTGAGGAGATAGAGATGTGTACCGACAAGAATGAGACTCGAAAATTCTTTGAAAAGATCAAGCGCCTGAGTGGAGGTTTAAATCCCGGAGCCTCTTCTTGTCGTGATGGAAATGGGAATCTGGTTACGGATGTCCAGAGTGTACTGAGCCTATGGAGGGAACACTTTTCCACGTTACTGAATGGCGATGCTACGAACAATTCCGCCAGTGGAGGAGAATGCCCGATAACCCCAATTACAGATGATGGTGTTGATGTTCCACCAACCGACTATGACGAGGTTGAAACGGCCATTTTAAGGCTGAAGAACAACAAAGCTGCAGGTGCTGATGGCCTGCCTGCCGAGTTGTTTAAGACCGGAGGCGATGAGCTGTTCGCCTGCATGTACCAGCTCATAAGCAGAATATGGTCGCATGAAGCTCTCTGTCTTGTACATAAAAAGGAGACCCCACAATTTGCGCCAACTACCGTGGAATAAGTCTCCTGAGCATCGCATACAAGGTCCTATCGAGCGTATTGTGTGAAAGGTTGAAGCCTATGCTCAGCAACTTGATTGGATCTTATCAGTGTGGCTTCAGACCTGGTAAATCCACCATCGAACAGATTTTCACACTGCGCCAAATCCTGGAGAAGAATCAAGAAAAACAGACCGATACACACCACCTATTTGTTGATTATAAAGTCGCTATCGACAGTCCGGTAAGGGATTACCTCTTTGCAGCAATGTCTGAGTTCGGTATTCCTGCAAAGGAATACCGAACTGAGTTCGACTTTGTAGAATGACACTGCATAGCTCCCGTTGTGCAGTGAAAATTGGGATGGACCTGATTCGTTATCGTGCGACTTCTTCAATTTTATTATGGAGAAAATAATACGAGCTGCTGATCTACGATATAATGGCACTATCTTTAACAAAAGTGTCATGCTGTTAGCGTATGCTGACGATATTGACATAATCGGCATGAACACGCGAGCAGTCAGTGCAGCATTTTCAGAGTTGGAAAGAGAGTCGCGTCGGATGGGTCTTACGGTGAACGAGGGCAAGACGAAGTATCTAGTGTCAACAAACAAAAAGTCGCGGCGTCTTGGACAGCACGTCACTGTTGACAACTATGCTTTTGAAATAGTAAGGGACTTTGTCTATCTTGGAACCAGCATCAACAACTGTAATGACGTCAGATTGGAGATCATGCGTAGGATAACTCTTGCTAACAGGTGTTACTTTGGGCTGAGTAAGCAATTGAGAAGTCGAGACCTCTCTCGAAGAATGAAAACTACACTCTACAAGTCTCTCATCATGCCTGTCCTAACATATGGCGCTGAATCCTGGACAATTTCCACCTCTGATGAGCGAATGCTTGGAGTTTTCGAGAGAAAAGTCCTACGCAAGATCTTTGGACCTATTTGCGTTGCGTTGCGAGTACCGAATAAGGTACAACCATGAGCTGTACGAGCTGTATGCCGATATTGACATAGTAAAGCGCATCAAAATCCAGCGGCTGCGCTGGCTAGGTCATGTCGAGCGATTGGAAGAACACGCTCCAGCTAAGAAGGTGTTATATTCGGAACCCGCTGGAGGACGACGCAGAAGAGGAAGACCAAACCTCCGGTGGAAAGACCAAGAACTGGAGAACCTGACGGCGCTTGGAATTTCTAACTGGCGCCAGCTAGCGAAGAACAGAGATGGCTGGCGAAACATGTTATTTTCGGCCTAAATCGATATTCGGTTGTTATGGCCACATAAGAAGAAGAAGAACAAGAATGTAAATTTGGTGCGAAATTTAGTCACAATATTCCGAATAGTTAGTGGAAACTCTCGATTTAGTCAATCTGATGAGGACAAGCTTGATTCATCTGTCATAAATCCAAAAAAATGGGTAATCCTGAACAAAATAATTTAAAACAAAAGTTACTTCAGCTCGAAAAACTATGTAATGATCTAAAAAAAGAGAATGATCTACTTAAAAATGAAAATGCTAACCTCAAGAAAGGAAAAGTGGCAAATTCAAGCACTACAAATCATGGTAATATGAACCATCAAACCTATGAAACAGATGAAGAAGAACTTACATTAGAAACAGACTGGATTTTGAAAAAAATTAATGTATTCAACGGTGATAACTACAGAATTTATTAAGGTGGTACTCATATGAAGATAAGCAAACAAGACCAGTAAGAGTAATTGTAAAAAATTATCACCATTCGTGCGAAACTGAATTATTTTCAGCGACTTGAAAGAACAAGGTTTGAAAGCTATAACCGCTGTTGACAAATTTAAATTCAAAACAAAGCAACCTCTCGATATATTTCTGATAACATTCGAACATAACGAAGATATTATAAAGATATTCGGAATTAAACAATTATTACACTCAATAGTAAAAATTGAGAATGTAAAGTCATCTAATTTAATTTCGTAGTGTAAATGCTGTCAGGGATTTAGCCACAGAAAAAATTTTTGCAATAAAGCACCGAGATGTGTCAAATGTGCTGGGAAACATCCGACTATTGAGTGTAACAAATCAGGTAATCAGCCGCCAAAATGTTGTAACTGTGGTGCGAACCACCCCGCGAATTATCGTGGCTGTGTTGTAGCCAAAGAGCTTCAAGAAATAAGAGATTCACAATCTCACCGAAATAGCGACAATATTAATAATATTCATTTACAAAGAACAATGCAATAGACCATCGAGGAAATTCTGGTAACACTATAAATTTGCAGAGAACAACTTACGCTCAAGCAGCTAGAAATATTACAAACGAAAACTACAAAAACGCGAATAATTTGAAAGCTGAAGCTCCAAGGGTGAATAATAATGCCAGTGAAGATGTACTTTTACAAATATTGACTACATTGCAAAAACATGAAGAGTTGGCTAATAATATTTAATCACGCCTAGCAAGTCTCAAAAATAAAATGACTAAACATTCACAAAATAATAAATGTTAAATTCTTTATGTATTATGACGGAATGCGAACGGCCTACAAACCTACAAAAACATCATGATGAATTGGAATAATACTAGACAAAGAGCAAATTGATATTTGTTTGGTATCTGAAACACATTTCACAAGAGAGTCTCTTGAAACATTCAAAAGTTGCGTTTTACATCACACAATTCATCCAGATAACTGCGTAAAATGTGGAAGTGCGAAATTATAAGAAAGACTATTGATCATTATGAAAACGATAAAATAAGCACTGGAATCTTTCAAACTACAACATTAACTATATATATATATATATATATATATATATATATATATATATATATATATATATATATATATATATATATATATATATATATATATATATATATATATATATATATATATGTATATATATACATACTTCTATATATATACATATATATATATATACTTGTATATATATACATATATATATATATATATATATATATATATATATATATATATATATATATAATAAAATAAATATGTGGCACTTAAAGCCCCGAAGCGCTCATTGGCCGAGCTTCTCTTCCATTACTGTTGTGCGTGTTAAATTTTAGACAGTATTAGAAAGGACCTACTTAGCCGGTTCCGAACACAGAGTCGCGGAGTTATTTTAGAAGCTTTTTCATGGCAAGCAGAGTAGCAGAGTAGCTATAAATTCCATTAATCAACCATTGGAATTAACCGCTATCTATATCCCTCCAAGATCTTCCATTACAGCAGAACAATATATGCAACTTATAAATTCAAATTTATTGTGGTTGGGGACTTTAATGCGAAAATACATATTGGGGCTCACGCATTATCACAACAAAAGGCCGAGAGTTTTATAAAAGGGATTTGGAGAGAGTTTGTCAATTCATATCAACGGGAAAGCCAACATACTGGCCAACAGATATCAGAAAGTTGCCAGACCTAATTGATTTCGTTCTAAACAGCAATATTTCAGCAAAATATATTGAATGTCGAGATGGTGTAGACTTAAGCTCTGATCACTCAACTGTATATTTAACAATAAGTGAAACAAATATAAAAAAGAATCAAGGGCCAAACTTAACGAACAAATTCACGGACCGGAATTATTCTAAGAGCTACTGAGAAAAAAATATAAGAATTGCTACTCTACTTCAAACATCAGATCAACTCGAAGACGATTTCCTTCAGTTTACGAAACAGATTCAAAATGCAGCGTGGAACAGTACTCCTACCTAAAGGAAATCATGAACCTTTTGATAAATAAAAGAAAACTTATTAAAAAATGGCACTATACCCGGTCTCCGGCCGACAAAGAGAAACATAAATTGTTGAAAATGAATCAATAAAGAAATACCTTTCATCACTGACAGCTGATAAGAAGTCGGATTATTCATTGTGGAAGTCGAGAAAATACTTAAAGAAACCAATTAATCACATAGCACACATAAAAACTAAAAATGGCACATGGGCCAGAAGCAACGAAGATAAAGCCTAAGCATTCGCAAATCATTTATCTAAAACTTTTCAATCCAATGATGAACAATGTGATGAGCTTCCTTAGCATCTCTGGACATGAAAGTAGCGTAATTCCTCTTATAACCAAACGAGAACTAAAAGCGAAAATTATTAAAATGAAAAACAAAAAAGTGCCTGGTTTTGACCTTATAACAGTGGAAATTTTAAAAGAGCTACCAGACATTGCAATTAGTAAACTCCTACAACTGTTTAATAATTCAATCCGCTTGAAGTATATACCTAGCATATGGAAAATTTCGGAAGTAAAAATTATCCCCAAACCTGGTAAATCACCACAGGAAATTTCTTCATATAGACCAATTTCGCTTTTAGCAATTATATCAAAGCTATTCGAAAAAGTGATATACAATAGACTTATCACCATAGTTGAATCTAAATGGTTAATTCCTGCACATTAATTTGGATTTCGTAGCAAGCAATTCAAGAGAAATAAAAGCCAGTGTGCTCCAAGGAAGTGTACTTGGACCACTCCTCTACCTTCTCTTTATCTTAGATTTACCAATACCACCTGAATGTAAAATAGCACCATTCGCCGATGACACGGCAATACTAACGATCGGAAAATCTGTCGAAGAATCAACAGCTAAATTGCAAACAGCTAGTAATTCTATCGTGAACTGGACTAGGCGATGGCGTATTAAACTAAACTCAACAAAATCAGTACATGTTGAATTTACCAACAACAGAATTACACAGCTCCCAATTATCATACAGGGTAACCAGGTACATTTTGCAAACACCGCGAAGTATCTTGGTATAACACTAGACGCCAAACTCCGGTGTAAAGAACATATAAAGATAAAGAGAACCGAATTAGACATAAAACTGCGTAAGATGGAATGGTTCATGGGTCGTAAATCTGCATTATCTGTGCACAACAAAATTATGCTGTATAATCAAATCCTAAAACACGTATGGCGCTTAACTTTGGGGATGCGCTAGTCGAGCGAGCGTAGATATTATTCAGCGCTTTCAAAACAAAGTGCTGCGAAATATTGTAAATGCACCCTGGTTTGTTAGAAACTGTGATATCCATCTCGACTTGAAGATTCCTACTGTTGCTGAAGTAATCCAGATAATCAAGAATACAACACCATGTTAATGTTCAAGCATCTAATATCCTGAATTCTCTCAGACAACCTAGACGCCTTCAACGAAAAAATGTCTTTGACATAGCAAGAAGCCAAAATTAGTGTAACTTTATAAAGTTTACTCAAATCTTTAATTTAATTACCTATAGATACATGCTACTCGTTATTATATGTATTATTAATAGTCGTAGTTAACAAACACATTTTATGTTAAAAATAATGTTTATAATAAAAAAAAAATCGAAGCTTCATCGATGAAAAGTAATGTCATATAATTACGCTCTCGATTATTTTTCTATTCAAATATGTATTACATTTAACATTGCGTGACATTGGGAGTAAGCGGTAAAGACTTCTGCTGCAGTACCTTCCATCAACTCATTCACTGAGGAAATATTGTGTTTTTGTGGATTACACCTGCGCTGCATTACTTTGATACATAGTATCACGAAATACCTAAAGTTTATTTGCAGCTATACATTTCAAATAAAACCATGCATTACTAAAACGCTATTGGTAATGAAAAGTGGATCCTTCTTCATTACCTCGAATTAAGGCTGATTTTTTTGTACTTGGGTATGACAAATGACCTAGCATCAATAGAATAATGAATGATATTTTCTTTTAAGAGTTAGTTTATTCTGATCATAATCAAAAATTAGTGAGAGTACAAAAACATAATAAAAATAAATAAATTTTACTTGAAATTACACATAAGTGTAATATAGTTTTAACATAAATTTCTCAGTTTCATATTTTGTTTAAAAATATAAATAAATTTCTTATAGTGTTCTATTTGAAAATCAAGTTTTTAAATTAATACTAAAGTTTTATCGTCATTTTTACAAAATTAATCAAATTAAATAAAAACATGACTTTAGATCAAATAAACAACATTACAGGAATAAGAAACCAAAAACAGCAACGACTTCATAAACAACGTTTATGAAAAATCGCTGTCTTTAGTGAAATGTTTTTATCTACACCGACAGTCAAGCTGCCATTAAATCTCTCGCAGGAGCGTTCGCCAAATCGGCATTTGCCCTTAAATGCCGCACAGCTCTTAACGAGCTAGCGGAGCACTACAATATTCACATTGTATGGGTACCGGTGCATAGGGACATTCCAGGGAACTGTGAGGCAGATGAATTGGCGAGATCGGGCACTAGGTCGCCAGAGATCTATCCATCTCATCAAGCCGGAATTCCGCATGCAAGCTTCATATCACACAACATTATCTCACCATAGCCAACAGAAGATGTCGGGATGAGAGCTCTTGTGCTCTAGGAAAATCTGGCCAACCCTTGAGAATAGACGAACCCGTTCACTGTTGTTAATGGGCAGGAAAATCATAAGTAATGTAGTCGCCGTACTCACGGGCCACTGGCTTGTGGGTAGGCATGCTTCAAGGCTCGGCTTACGGGCCAACGATTTTTGTCGCAGCTGCCAGGACGAGGAAGAGGAGGAAAGTGTTCACCACTTCCTCTGTAGATGCCCCGCCTTGGCACGCAGAAGGCACGCTCTACTAGAGAGTGCCTTTTTTACAGATACCACTGAGCTTGCACCCTTGGATGTCAGGGACATTGCTCTATTCATTAGGAAATCCCGATGGTTCCGCTTAACGGAGCTTATTAGTAAAATCATGTATACAATGAAGGTAAAGGCACATACATGTCTCATCATAATTGTAGTTAAGAAGATGTCCTTTGAAAAAGGCTTACTAAAATATTTGATGCCGCGATTGCGTTACTTTTGGAGTTAATGTAGTTGGCATGCACCCGTATATATATATATATATTTATATATATATATATATATATTTATATATATATATATATATTTATATATTTATATATATATATTTATATTTATTTATATATATATATATATATATATTTATATATACATACATATATATATATATATATATATATATATATATATATATATATATATATATATATATATATTTATATATATATACACACAAAAAACAATTAAAACACTATATCTGCTAATTTTTCGGTATATTTATTCGAAATATTCTCCTCCTGATTCAATACACTTGTTGCATCGATTTAATAGGTATTCAAACCTGTGTTCCAGCTCATTTTTCAGAATTGCCTCCAGTGCCCTGTATATACAGTGGCTCCCAGCTTATTTCGTACAGTGACAGTTTAAAAATTGCTGCAGTCGTAATTCCTAATATAGCAAAAATTTGAACAAAATATAAATGCCATTTTTGAAAGGAAGGTTTGTTTTTTATTTTCCAAAATTTACTTTTTCAAAATTTTAGTGTTTGACACTATAAAAAAATAAAATAAGAAAAAAATAGGAAAATTCATGTCACAGCTTATTTCGTACAGTCTCTTTAAGTTCAAACTAAAAACAAAGTAAGTTGATTTTAATATTTAGTATGACATCCCTTAGCGTTAATGACAGCCTGGAGTCTACTTGGCATTGAATCCACTAATTTTTGAGTGATGTCTGGTGTGATTTTTTTCCATTCCTCCATCAGTACCTTCTTTAGGTCTTGCTTATTAGAAATCTTGTGTGTTCTTATTTTATTGTCCAAAATAGACTAAAGATTTTCAATCACATTCATGTCAGGTGACTGTGGTGGTGGAGACATCAAGTGTGAGCAGTTCAAATAAGCCAAGATTGCACAATCCCAGATTTATGTTTTGGGTCATTATCTTGGTAATACCGAAATTCTTCCCGCAAACCCAGTTTGTCTGCACTTTGAAGTAAATTGTTTTTCAGAATCTCGAGGTACTTCATTTTGTCCATTGTTCCCTCAATAAAAACCAATTCACCTACTCCGGCTGCTGACATACAGGCCCAAACCATCACGCTACCGCCACCATGCTTCACTGTGGGCTTAAGGTTCTCCTTGTTTAGCTCGGTATTAGCTTTACGCCAAACATATGACATTCCGTCCGAGCCAAAAATATTAAACTTAGACTCATCCGCGAAAATAACGGTATTCCAGAACGCAGGAGTATTAATAATATGCTCTTTGGCGTAGTCAAGTCGGCGTTGTATATTCATTTTTGAAATGAATGGTTTCTTTCGGGCTACTCGACCGTTCAAGTCATGATTGCGCAGCACACGTCGGACAGTTTCAGCACTGGATGATTTTCCTATTTCACGCTGAACCTCTGCAGCCAACTTCGGAGTGGATAACTTTGGATTTTTCTTAATTTTTCGTACAATATAACGCTCGTCTGATGCGTTGAAAATCTTATTAGGTGCTTCTCTGCCCTTGTTCTCCAACCGATTTTCGCGAATGAAGCGTTGAATGATGTATTGGACAGTTGAGGCACTTAAATTTGTCATTTCAGCAATTTTTCGCACACTCTGACCTTTCCTAAAATGGTTAATTACCAGTTTACGCTGTTCCATCGTTGTACGACGACCCATAACGCTAAATGTTTAATTTACAGCACTTTAACTATTTAAAATAAGAATAATAAAAATTGTTATAATAGTTAAAAAGGTCCAAAAACTCATACAATTCAAAAAAACTTTGTAACTGCGCGGCAGAATGAAACTTACTTACATTGAAGTTTGTGTACGAAATAAGATGTGAGCTGAAAATCAGCTGATCAATAGTTTTTCTCTCTTGCATGACAAAAAGAACAATTTTTGGGGTTCCCCGTTTTCTTATTAGGTTTACTAAACACATACACAGACATCTACATTCAAAACTTATCGATAAGTTTTTTAGTTTCGATGTTACAGCCATTTACATAAAAATATATACACTGTACGAAATAAGCTGTGAGCCACTGTATATATATGTATATATATATATATATATATATATATATATATATATATATATATATATATATATATATATATATATATATATATATATATATACATATATATATATATATATATATATATATATATATATATATATATATATATACATATATACATATAGATCACCTGTATTATTGCTTGGGTCTTGTCTTGGGTTAATAACAAAGATTGTGTTTCAATTGAAGAAATGAAGCAATATGCACAATTCCAAACCCAACAGTCTCATCAGCAGCAGCAGCAAGTAATACGTCAACTTAAAGATACGTACTACTGGCAAGAATAAAACTCACGGTAGCCAATGGTTACTCAGGAGAATTTAGAGCAATATTGGATATCGGATCTCAAGTCAGCATTTTTTCAGAACGTCTTATGAAGAGATTATCAATATCCCCAACAAAGTCAAATAGAGGATTAAGGTCAATATGCAATCCGCTAGTAACAGTTATACAATACAGTTAGAAACATTTGTACTTTCAAACACAATCTCCGTTCATCCGACTAGACAACGAGACACCTAGAGCGAGGAAAAGCTTGGTGCCAAATTTTTCCTTAGTCTCTTAACATCTGTTTACATAACAATGGCCAAATCCTCAAAAATACCTCTTTTGGTTGGATTGTGAGCGGAAAATTTAGAGCATCTGAATCATCTGTAAATCATTGACATGTGCAGTGTTGACAAGTACCAGAACAACAATGCGAAACAAACTACGTCCAAACTACGCGCAAAAATGACATGGGACGCTTCATTGTAAAGTTATAATTTCTCGAATATTCAGCAGTATTGGAAGAATCAGGAATGATGGCGTACAATCGATTTCCTGACCTCAGAGAAGAATTCAGAGAAACGTGGAGATACGGAAACAGTATGCTGACTATCTGGCGATCACATGTGTGCAACGAATCGCGAACGACAACATGTGTAAATTATATCTTGGTAGCCCAAATGTTACATGACAATTTTTTATATGGACGGTCTTGGAGGATCAGACAGACTGGCTGCAGCCATAGAAATGCAATGATGGCTGATTAAAATACTGAGCACACATAGATTAAATTTACGAAAATGGTGTGCCAATCATCCCCAACTATGGAAAAATATTCGACAAAATGACCAGGAAGTGAATTTTCATTTCTCTAAGAACTCTAATGATGCAATAAAAACACTGGGTTTTGCTGTGATTACTGAAAGCTGATGTATTATGTGGGACAAAACCTTAAATTTTATGCTGATAATAACTAAATGAACGATTAGTTTAGCACAAGTGTTTGATCCGCTTGGAATATTAGCGCCTGTCATCGTTAAGCAAAAATATTCATACAGCATCCATGGTAAATGAAGTTATCCTGGGATGAAGCACTGTCCAAGCTGAAGTCCAGCTCTTCCATTTTTGGCAAACAAAGTTTGTAATCATCGCACGGTAGCTCTCACCATTCACAGTAACTTTCCTGCCTTCGTCGTCTTTAAAAAAGTACGGTCCAATGATGCCATCGGCCCATAATCTACATCAAACAGCGCATTTTCGGGATGCATTGGCAGTTCTTGCAATACTTCTGGCTGCTCTTCACACAAAATATGGCAATTTTGATTGTTCACGTATACATTCAACCAGAAATGAGCTTCGTCGCTAAACACAAGAAAGTGCACGATGCACTCTCTTAACCGAGCATGAATTTTGATAATGAAATTCAATAATCTGCAAGCGTTGTTCGTTTGTAAGCCGATTCATGTTTAAATTATAGACCAAACTGAAAATCTTTGACAGTAACATGTTACACGAAAACACGTGAGCTGCCAAAAACAGTGTTGCCAAAAATAAAGTTGCCAAAAAATCACCCTTCAGTATGTCTAGCTGAGTAGACGTGTTAGATTGGTACTCTATATCATCTAAATAATTTTGGATAATTTTAAATGCATAACTGTTTAAAGTGCAATCCGTTGTGCAGTGGCGGCGAGTATTTGTCATGTGGACTCTCCTTTGGAATCATACACTCGAACTGTTCGGTCCCAATCCGAGTTGTTTAAATGTGAAAGTCCGTCTTTTTAAATTTTTTTCACAAACCAGCAGATCATGTGATAAATTCGTAACCAATGCTTCTAAATAAATAAATATGTGGCACTTAAAGCCCCAAAGGGCTCATTGGCCGAGCTTCTCTTCCATTACTGTTGTGCGTCTTAAATTTTGAATAGTATTAGAAGGGACCTACTTATTTTAGCCGGTTCCGAACGGCAGAACACTTGTGACATCACTTTTTCTGAGCTTTGTCACAGAGTTCTTTAAGAAGCTTTTTCATGGCAAGTTGTTACTGTCGGAAGAATTGCCAATTGCTTGCCGACAGGTGGGTACCATTCGAAAGAAAAATCTTATCTAATTCTTCACTCTCGTCGCTAAAAATTTATTTTCAAAATGTGTCTGGAATGAGAACAAAGTTGAGCAGTTATTTTCTCTTCACTGTTCATTGGGATATTGATATTGTTGTCCTGGTTGAAAAATAGGGACTCCGCTAAAACTAGCTGTATGCGTGGTGGTGGAACTCTTTTTGCTGTTCATTGCTGACTGAAATCATCCTTTTAAATAATAATGATACTTTGTTGGATCAATTGTGTGTTTCAATAAAGAGTGCATCAGGGCTACTGTTCCTCACTCTTTCATATATTCCTCCGTTAACTGTTGGTGATAATCATTTATGTGTATTTGGCGATTTTAACCTGCCTAATATCACTTGGTCTTCTATATGTAAAAATATAATTCTTACGCCTAATAATGTAAATAAGTCATATGAAATGTACCTTATTGATAGTTTATTTGGTACTGATTTAATACAGATTAATTCTTACGTAAATAAGCCTCCACCAGAACACCTCCGATAACGGAATGAGGCTGATCGACTTCGCCGCAGCACGAAACATGGTAATTGGTGGTACCAGATTCCAGCATCTCGACATCCACAAAGCGACATGGCTGTCTCCAGATCAACGTACAAGAAACCAAATTGATCATGTGGTGATTGACGGAAGGCATGCTTCCAGTGTGATGGACGTGAAATCGATTCGTGGTGCCAACATCGACTCGGATCACTACCTTGTTGCAGCTAAGGTGCGCATACGTTTATGTGTTGCAAATAACAAGAAAAGTCCCACACAGAGAAAGCTCGACGTCAGTAAGCTGCGATCACCAGAGACAGCAGATGCATTTTCCACTCGACTATCGGATCTGCTTATGCAGAACACTCCCCCACTTGATGATACATGCGCACGGTGGACACATATATCCCACTCCATGACTACTGCTGCCGAGGAGGTAATCGGTTACTACCGGCCTCTGAGGAATGAGTGATATGATCAGGAGTGTCGCGACGCTACCGCAGAGAAAGACGCCGCCTACAGAAAAACCCTGCGTGCAGGCGTAACGCGAGCTGGTAAGGAGCCGTATAGAGAGAAAAGGAGTGCAGAGAGACGTCTTTTCAGGCGCAAGAAGAGGGAGTTGGAAAGACGCGAGTGTGAGGACATAGAGATGTGTACCGACAAGAATGAGACTCGAAAATTCTTTGAAAAGATCAAGCGCCTGAGTGGAGGTTTAAATCCCGGAGCCTCTTCTTGTCGTGATGGAAATGGGAATCTGGTTACGGATGTCCAGAGTGTACTGAGCCTATGGAGGGAACACTTCTCCACGTTACTGAATGGCGATGCTACGAACAATTCCGCCAGTGGAGGAGAATGCCTGATAACCCCAATTACAGATGATGGTGTTTATGTTCCACCACCCGACTATGACGAGGTTGAAACGGCCATTTTAAGGCTGAAGAACAACAAAGCTGCAGGTGCTGATGGCCTGCCTGCCGAGTTGTTTAAGACCGGAGGCGATGAGCTGCTCACCCGCATGCACCAGCTCATAAGCAGAATATGGTCGGATGAAAGCATGCCTGATGATTGGAGGCTCAGTGTTCTCTGTCCTGTACATAAAAAAGGAGACCCCACAATTTGCGCCAACTACCGTGGAATAAGTCTCCTGAGCATCGCGTACAAGGTTCTATCGAGCGTACTGTGTGAAAGATTGAAGCCTATGCTCAGCAACCTGATTGGACCTTATCGGTGTGGCTTCACCGATAAGGTCCAATCCACCACCACCATCGACCAGATTTTCACACTGCGCCAAATCCTGGAGAAGACCCAAGAAAAACAGATCGACACACACCACCTATTTGTTGATTATAAAGCCGCTTTCGACAGTCCGGTAAGGGATTACCTCTACGCAACAATGTCTGAGTTCGGTATTCCTGCAAAGCTCATTCGACTTTGTAGAATGACACTGCATAACTCCCGTTGTGCAGTGAAAATTGGGAAGGACCTCTCCGCATCGTTTAATACCGAACGGAGTTTCAGACAAGGTGATTCGTTATCGTGCGACTTCTTCAATCTTATTATGGAGAAAATAATACGAGCTGCTGATCTACGACATAATGGCACTATCTTCAACAAAAGTGTCATGCTGTTAGCGTATGCCGACGATATTGACATCAACGGCATGAACACGCGAGCAGTCAGTGCAGCATTCTCAGAGTTGGAAAGAGAGTCGCGTCGGATGGGTCTTACGGTGAACGAGGGCAAGACGAAGTATCTAGTGTCAACAAACAAAGAGTCCCGGCGTCTTGGACAGCACGTCACTGTTGACAACTACGCTTTTGAAGTAGTAAGGGACTTTGTCTATCTTGGAACCAGCATTAACAGCAGTAATGACGTCAGCTTGGAGATCATGCGTAAGATAACTCCTGCTAACAGGTGTTACTTTGGGCTGAGTAAGCAATTGAGAAGTCGAGCCCTCTCTCGAAGAACGAAAACTACACTCTACAAGTCTCTCATCATGCCTGTCCTAACATATGGCGCTGAAGCCTGGACAATTTCCACCTCGGATGAGCGAATACTTGGAGTTTTCGAGAGAAAAGTCCTACGCAAGATCTTTGGACCTATTTGCGTTGGTGGCGAGTACCGAATAAGGTACAACCATGAGCTGTACGAGCTGTATGCCGATATTGACATAGTAAAGCGCATCAAAATCCAGCGGCTGCGCTGGCTAGGTCATGTCGAGCGATTGGAAGAACACGCTCCAGCTAAGAAGGTGTTATATTCGGAACCCGCTGGAGGACGACGCAAAAGAGGAAGACCAAACCTCCGGTGGAAAGACCAAGTACTGGAGAACCTGACGGCGCTTATAATTTCTAACTGGCGCCAGTAGCGAAGAACAGAGATGGCTGGCGAAGCATGTTATTTTCGGCCTAAATCGATATTCGGTTGTTATGGCCACATAAGTAAGTAAGTAAGCTATTTTTATTCGTTTAACTGTTGAATTTTATTTTTGATTAAGTTATTCTAATAAGGTTTTCTACTGACTAGAAGAGGTTTTTTTGCCATAAACTATTGAACTAAAATGAAAGTTATTCGATAAGATACAATTTACGTTAAGAATTTTTAAAAATTATTGTTATGCAATTCTTTAGTGTTTACATTATTGTCTATAGATTTTTAATTTTTAATTTTAATGTTCCTTGATATGAACTTTGTAGTTTTTTCTTGTTTTCTAATTGTATATATACTCAACCTTATCAAGTAAATCTTACAATAGGAGATTTATTGAAATTAATATAGAAAATGTGCAGTCACAAGTCCGATCGAGTGTTTCGTGTGAATTTTTAAATGAAAGATTTTACCCACTTGGCTTTATAATTTTTTTTTGTATTTATAAATTTTATATACCTAAGAGTAAACAACCAAAAAAATATAACTAATTTTCTTCAAATGATTTTATCAGGAACAAAAAAAAAAACAGAATTCAAAAGAAGTCGATCAGTCTTGTGACTTTCATAAATATTCATTTCAATATTAAGTATTAACTTAATATTTTGTATGGCGCCCTTTTGGTTTAATTACTGCCTCAATTTGTCTGGGCATGCTGTAAATTAAATTGCTGTATACATCTGGGCCTATTTGATCCCACTCTGTAGCGGCTGCATCGTAACATTCATCCAAGTCCTTCAAGGCATCGGGATAGCGCGCAATTCCTGATTTTAGCTGCTGCCACAATTGCTCGATGGGATTTAGGTCTGGTGGCCAGTCTAGCAATTGTAGTTACTGACTTTGTATCTCGTTTTTGGCACCTTAGCAGTGTGCTTCGGATTATTATCGTGTTGAAATCTGTTGTCCGAAGCACTTTTTCCCCATCTCGTGGAAATGCCGTTGAAACTATTATTTAAAATAGAAATGTAGACTGCTTTCATTCTTCCCGAAATTCTTTGACATATACCCACCACCAGACATCATGCAACCCCACATCATTACATTACCGCCACCAAATTTAAGTGCTTCTTTAATCATATGTCGTCTAAATTTTTGCACCGTTCGTCGCCATGTCCATTTACGTCCATCCGAGCCCAACCTGTTAATTTTAGTTTCGCCTGAAACACAACTTTATCTTTTTCGCATAGAGCCTTTTTTTGTGAATATAAAAAACCAAAAAGTGTTTCTCGCTATCGCCCGTATAAGGCGTGGCTAAAGATCAAATATCAAATATTCGATCGAAATTACTCCATAAATTCGCAATTTTTTCCTACAATATGGGTATCAAAAGAAAGCTATTTTTAATATCTTTTCAGCCTTTTAATTCCTTATATCCTATTTTAAAATTTTAAAAGTTATGATCAAAATAAAAAATTTGAACTTTCTTTTTTTTTCGAAAACCAATGTTTTCTCGGAAATAACCAATATTGACATATAAAAAATTTAAAACCATATTCAAGGCTATACAATCCCCTTTACAATAGTGTATTAACATGTTTTTAAAAATGTGTATGTATTTTTAATATATTTTTTATCTTCATACTTTGTCTACTGCAATTAGGTGTATACGGAAAAAGTAGTGAGACAAAGGAGGGTTATAGTGATAAACGTAAATAAAAGAATTTAAAGAAAATTGGTATAATATTTTATAGTAATAATCATCACTTTCTTCTAATTCGATAAAAATACTGATGGTCGCGAAGTCGGCGTCGGGCCTATAGGGATTATTTTTTTTTTGCGCCCCGCTGAAAGACGACTATCAGGAAATACTTTTAATAAAATATTACTGATAGTCGCAAAACCTGCGTCGGGCCTTTAAGGGTTATTTTTTTTATGCGGATTTTGATGCGCTTTACTATGTCAATATCGACATACAGCTCGTACAGCTCATGGTTGTACCTTATTCGGTACTCGCAACGCAACGCAAATAGGTCCAAAGATCTTGCGTAGAACTTTTCTCTCGAAAACTCCAAGCATTCGGTCATCAGAGGTGGAAATTGTCCAGGCTTCAGCGCCATATGTTAGGACAGGCATGATGAGAGACTTGTAGAGTGTAGTTTTCATTCTTCGAGAGAGGGCTCGACTTCTCAATTGCTTACTTAGCCCAAAGTAAAACCTGTTAGCAAGAGTTATCCTACGCATGATCTCCAAGTTGACGTCATTACTGCTATTAATGCTGGTTCCAAGATAGACAAAGTCCCTTACTACTTCAAAAGCGTAGTTGTCAACAGTGACGTGCTGTCCAAGACGCCGGGACTCTTTGTTTGTTGACACTAGATACTTCGTCTTGCCCTCGTTCACCGTGAGACCCATCCGACGCGACTCTCTTTCCAACTCTGAGAATGCTGCACTGAGCGTCGGCATACGCTAACAGCATGACACTTTAGTTGAAGATAGTGCCATTATGTCGTAGATCAGCAGCTTTTATTATTTTCTCCATAATAAGATTGAATAAGTCGCACGATAACGAATCACCTTGTCTGAAACCCCGTTCGGTATTAAACGGTGCGGAGAGATCCTTCCCAATTTTCACTGCACAACGGGAGTTATGCAGTGTCATTCTACAAAGTCGAATGAGCTTTGCAGGAATACCGAACTCAGACATTGTTGCGTAGAGGTAATCCCTTACCGGACTGTCGAAAGCGGCTTTATAATCAACAAATAGGTGGTGTGTGTCGATCTGTTTTTCTTGGGTCTTCTCCAGGATTTGCAATGAAAAAAAAAAAAAAAAATTTGCAATGCGTAAATTTTAAATCAAAACATGGCTCACTGAACCAGAAAGCACAAAAGAAAAATTAAAACAAATTAAAAAGACACGGATGTTGGATCCTCTCTCCACTTGATGACTTTATATCGTGATCTTCTGGATGGATTAGGATCTGCCGATACATCTTCTCGATGTCGGTCGTGAAGACAAAACGTGCCAATCAAAAACGTATTAGTATTGAAAAAATCTCGCTTTGAACTCTAGGTCCCGTATGCTTTAAATAATTCAATGAATGTCTTGTCGTGGTTTTATCGGAGACATCGAACACCGAACACCACAAAATTGCGAACACCCAATTTAGACCTCGTTATTCGAGGTCAAGAAATTGACTGTGGGCCATCATTCCTGATTCTCCGAAGGCTGCTTAATTTCCGATAAGCGGTAATTTTACAATGAAGAGTCCCATGTCATTTTTGCACGTAGTTTGGGCGTAGTGTGTTTCACAGTGTTGTTCTGCTGGCGACATACGCTTTTCAGCTGTTTTCATCCATCTTCCATAATAACAGGGTTACTAGAGGAGTATCTATATCTGTGCTATCTGTATCTGTGCTTGTCTCCAGCACTGCACATGTCAATGGTTTTACCGACTGTTCAGATGCTCCAAATTTCCCCCAAATCCAACCAAGTGAGGTTCTTTGTGGAATTGGGCCGTTGTTCATCATCCTTATGTGAACAGATGTTAATAGGAAAAATTTGGCACCAGACAAGACATCAATCTGACCTTGCTTGCAAAATGCAGGATCTGCCAGCTTAATGTTAGCCTCGATTTTCCAATTTGAAGTATCAAATTGATTAGTCGGTTGAGCGAAGATTGTGTTTGGAAGTATGAATGCTTCCAAGTTTGTTGTAAAACTGTTACTAGCGGATTGATTTGTTCTGAATAATCTGAGTGATGATGCACTTTTACAAAATACCGAGCTTATTACAGTTTTCAAAAAGATGTAAGAAAGAATACAACAGTTAAACAAATAATTAGTTAAAATGTGGCAAACCAAGAAAATAAAAAAGTTAATATAAGCATGCTCACTCTATCTCTTATAACATTGTAATTTTTATTCGATTATTATTCGGAAAGACGGGAACCGTTCATTTAAAAACAGGCTACAGACCTACGGTGCAAAAACGGACATATTTTATATTTCCTCAATAAAATAAAATAAAAGGAAAGATGAATGCCTAAAAATATTAAAAATTTGCATCAAAATACATTTTTGATCGACCATAATTCTGCCATTTCTCAGCCGATTTCAATAATTTTTAATAAAGAAAAAATTCGACCGATGTATTAATTATTATATTCATTTTTTGCAACAATCCCTTCCCGACAAGATAATATGGTCAATAAGGGTGTGATGGGAATAACAAACAAAATTGTTCCATCATTTTGCCGGACCTTTCGTCGATTTATTTGCAACTTCCTCAGGGGTACCTTTATTTGTTCTATAATTTGAAAATATCTTTTCATATCTGAAATATACATCATAACATTATAACGAATTATAAACTCGAAACTCACATATCAATATATAGAAAATAAACTTTCAAAATTCACATATATATATTTACATGATATACACTTAGCAGAAAAAGTGTACGTACAAGAAGTAAACAATTCTTCGCTGCACTAAATACCAATAAGGAAATAATTATATAATATCTAAAGCTTCACATTATTAGTAGTATGCTTCGGATCGTTATCCTGTTGAAAGTGCCAGCCAGAACCCAGGCCGAGATTTTCAGCACTCTGCTTCAAATTTTCTTTTAAAATATTTAAATAAGCTCTCTGATCAATAATTGACTCAATGAACACCAAATTGCCGACTCCATTGGCAGCCATACATCCCCACACCGTAATACCACCTCCGCCATGTTTAACCGTGCCCACAAGATTTTGCGCATGAAGGGCTGTGCATGGTTTCCGCCACACAAGTTGACGGCCTTTAATACCAAACAGGCAAAACTTGCTCTCATCTGAGAATAGCACCTTCTCCCAGAACTCTGGCGGCTTATTTATATATTGTTTGGCAAAATAAATTCGTTTTTGTCGGTTTATGAGCGAAATAAACGGCTTCCTGCGCGCTACGCGGCCACGATAGTTAGCTTTTTTTAAAATTTTGCGCACGTTGTCGTTATGCATGGTTTTGTTAAACTGTTCCTTAACATTTTGAGCAATTTCATTGCGGTCAGTCGAGGATTATCCTGAACAAGCCGCAAAACACATCTTTTTTCTCGTTGGGTCAGAATAGGAGGTCGTCCTGAACACGGTTGCGACACGAAAGTTCCAATTTTTTGAAATTATTCATCACCGTTTGAATTGTGAGGTGCGCTCTACCAAGGATTAAGCAATTTCACTAAAAGTTTGGCCTTCTTTCCATAATTTTATTATAATTATCCGTTCGTCAACTCCAATTTCCTTTCTTTTTGAATTCATCTTTATTAAACTTCTTGAAATAGATTATTCAGAGCACAAAATCGAACCACGATACGTATTAAATATAGAACTTGTGAAAACAAACTTTTGATGGCACGAGCGATCGAGCAAATGAGCGGGGAAGTTCCGTTTTCGTTTCTGTACGTAGACTTTTTCTGACGAATTAACAGGTGCTTTTGAATTCTTTTATTTCTCATTATTTTTTTGTACATTATAATTTAAAGTACTTGAGCTTAAATTAAACATTATATATATATATATATATATATATATATATATATATATAAATATATATATATATATATATATATATAAATATATATATATATATATATATATATATATATATATATATATTTATATATATATATATATATATATATATATATATATTTATATATATATATATATATATTTATATATATATATATATATATATATATATAATGTTTAATTTAAGCTCAAGTACTTTAAATTATAATGTACAGAAAAATAATGAGAAATATACATATATATATATACATATATATATATATATATATATATATATATATATATATATATATACATATATATATATATATATATATATATATATACATAAATATATATATATTTATATATATATGTATATATATATATATATATATATATATATATATATATATATATATATAAATATGTCACAGTTCGCATTTGTTATCGGCATGACTTTGACACATAAACAACATCAAGTGGTTGTTTTGGGCTGATTTTGTCTTTCAGATTTGTAAAGAGTGCTCGAAAAGTTTCATTTGATTTGATTGATATGCAAAGAAGACGTTGTTGTTAAGTAAAGTCTTTTTATATTTGTGACTCTAGGGATGTACTTAATACTATAGTATTTTAGTCTGTTGTCAAAATTACAAATTGGCTTGTCTACGTTGATATTACTTCACTGTAATTTGTTGTTCAATATATTTCTAATAAGATATGTAGGGTAACTATTCGCCTTTAATATATTTTCTATTTTCTTGATATTATCATACTGAAAATTCTGGTTGGATATATACAGTACTTTTGGAATAAGATGTTTAATCGTATTTATTTAGTATTCATAGGTTGGTTCGAATAGTAATTTATGAGTCTGCCTGACGATGTTGCTTTGGTATTCCAATTAAGAATAATGTTACTATCATTCCTTTGTATTTCCACGTCTAGGAACTGTATACTCTAATTTTTTTCCAGTTCCAATGAAAATATCAATTTGGTATGATAATAAATAAATGTTTTTAGATATTGATCTCGTTTCTTTACCATTTCGAAAATATCATCTACGTATTTTACGATGCACTTGATATTGATGTTGTGTTGTTTCAATTCTAATAATGTTCTATCAAACCAATTATCCATAACAATGTCTGCGATCGTAGGTGATAATGTATTGCCCATTAGCATCCCATATGTTTGGATGTATATGCTGTTATTTCAGCGAAAATAATTGTTATCTTTCGAACAAAATTCCAATATTTTTAAAAATTGTGATTTAGCGTTGTTTGTGTGATGTTTAATTACGTCCCAATGCTTCATTATTATCTTAATAGCCACATATATTGCGATATTCGTAAAAAGGGAAAGAAGTGATATTAGAGTATCTTCTTCGTGTAAATCTTTAATACGCTTTTTCAATCTCATAGAGTTTCTTACGTTGTAGTCGTCTGATACTATGTTGTTTAATTTTTCCCCAACATGCTTAGCAAGTTTATAGCATGGTACATAGGGCGTAATGGCACATTACCTTTGTGGATCTTTGGTAGTCTATATAAACGAGGTGGTAAAGCTGCTGGGCTATAGAGTTTAAGTTTGGGAACAAGTGCAGAATAGACCACTTAAAGGGAAAACAAATTTCTTCGTATAGAGTCTATTTTTTTGAATATAAAAAACCAAAAAATGTTTGTCGCTAACGCCCAAAAGGCGTGACTCAAGGACAAATTTCAAAGTTAAAAAATAGCCTTTATAGGCACGATGCCGGCTTCGCGACATTTTTTAGCCCGACGCCGACTTCGAGATCATCAATATTACATGTTACAATCAATTTTACATATTACAAAAAAGATATCTATTATATACAGAATGTGAACACTACCTCCAAATATAACCATCTAAAGTTGTGACTGATTTCACCAGCTTAAATGTATGGCAGTTAACACATTTGTAATCACCCTCCCGTGGAATTAAATTCCATTCCATTATCTGAGCGATTGCGTCATCGGGAAAACTAAAACCATCCATGGACTCGAACATACTATAAATTTTTGGTAAATTCAAATCATTCGTTTTAACAACTCAATCAACAAAAACCAAATCAATCACAGCAATTCACAATAATTGTGTATATTTTAAAATAACGGGCCTTTGACAAGTGTAAACGACGGCACATTTTTTGTTCCCGGCCAACAACATTTTATAGAAACATGTTGTCTTTATCGAACTAGAAGAAAGTGATAATTATTATTATATTATTTTATACCAATTTTCTCTAAATTTATCATTATAATTATTCTTTGTCTCACTACTTTTTCCGTATACACTAAATTGCAGTAGATAAAGTATGAAGATAAAAAATTAAAAAAAAAAATTTAATACACCATTGGAAAGAAATTGTTTGGCCTTGAATATGGTTCTAAATTTTTTATAGGTATATAGTGATTATTTTCGAAAAAAAAAATCGGTTTTTGAAAAACAAATTTTATTTTTTATCAAAACTTTTAAAATATTCAAAACAGCTATAATTGTTGTATATTGCTAAAAAAGTAATAAAAATACAATTTTTTTGATATCCATATTGTTAGAAATTGCGAATTTTTTGAGTGATTTCGATAGAAAATTTGAACTTTGATCTCGAGTCACGCCGTTATGGGCGTTAGAGACAAAAAATCTTTAGTTTTTTATATTCACAAAAATGGACTCTGTACGAAGAACATTTTTGTCCTTTAAGTGGGCTCTTGTGCACTTATGCCTAAGTTTGTCCGAAAGAGTAATGTACTGGTTTTTGCGTAAATCGTTTATTATTTATTGTTTAAATTTCATAATTTTACTGTAGGGTCGTGTCTAGTTATTTTATATGTACTTTTGTCTTTTAATAGTAAATCTATTTGGTTGTTGTAACCTTTATTAATATTTTATTCATTTATTTCAGTCTACGAACAATAATTCTGACAGACTAAGCATATAAAAGAAAAAAAATATGACTTAAAACTAGAAAATACGGCAATTTTTAGTGCACGCTTTGATAATATAAGATCTAAACTATACGTAGAGGCTAAGTTGTATACATATAAAGCTCTATAAATAGGCTTATCAACCTTAAAACCATCTAGGAACGCAGACATACAGACATTTTCTTTGTAAAATACCACTGTCTTGTTTCCTTTATCAGCTTCTGTGATAATTATATCTTCGCCATATATGTTAATAAATTTTTGTGTGTTTTCATATATAGCCAAGAGAATTTCTACTTTTCCATATTTTTGAGGGATCTTTTGTAGTCTGCGATTCTATTTGAAGTTCCGGCTCTCGCTACTTCTTTTTCTTTATCATCCTTTATTGTTTGTAGATATTGTTGAATGTCGACTATAATTTGTATCGGTAAAGAGTTTTCTTGGATATTAGCAGAGTGAATTTTTTACCAAGTGATAAAATCCATTTTGCTTCTTCTGGAAATTTTATTTTAATTTTGTTAACAAACCAATTTGCGTTATAGACAAGTCCCAATTTTGCCAACATTTTCCGTTTTAGAGCGTCAAGTTTAGATGATAGTGTTTATGTATTTGTACATATAATGTTGTTTTGAAATAAAGGTTTTTTATTCATTGTTATTTAATGTTGATTTCATATTTAATTCATCTTGAAAAATGTTACCTTAAACCACTTTGCTATCTATGTTAGTCTGCTTTAATCCAAAATTAAGTGACATTCAATAAAGACAAATATAAAAGTGTGTGCAGTTGTGGCGGCATCGATATATGTATGCCAACTAACAACAACAGCAACAGCAGTAACATCGACAAAAACATCATCATGCAAGCCTTACCATCAAGCGGCCTACCAGCAACGCTCCCCTCATACAAATTTTTTGGTCCTTCGAGCCGGATGAGCTCGCGCCTATTGGTAAGCTCTTGCCAACAAAGTAATAAATCAGTTAAAAAAGTTAAAAAATATCCAAAGATTCAAAATTGTGGTATACATACATACATACGAATCAGACTATTCTAGCTAATTCGTATTTGATTTTATATTGCCTACGGCAAAATATAATATAAAATATAATAAATATACCATTTAAAATTTGGATATATTATGCTATACCTGGGCATACATATATTACGCATAATTATATAATTTTTTAATACTTAAATATGTAATATAAAAAAATCAAACAAAATATAAAAGGATTGTTAAATTGCGTTGTTGCATTATTTTTAAGTCTTAGCGGAAAAAGGCCTTTTTTGGTTTTGGTTTGTTTGTTCATATATATAAGCTGCTCTTAGAGAGCAGCACGCCTGTTATCATAGGTCTGGATGCGAACGCTGCTTCCTTGCTGTGGTTCAGTAAGATGCCCCAGCAGTCGCTTGGATATCAGAACCACAGTCGAGGAGTCGTTCTGAGTTAATGGGCAGTTTCTAAGGATATGCATGTTTTGAATGTTCCGTCCTAATATTTTACTTTTCGTAGCCTGTGTGGTGGTAGTGATATTGATGTGACCTTGGTGAATGATGCAGCACGGAGAATGTTTGGTTTTGATTGGTGTATTAATGGCCAGTGTGGGGTTAGTGATCACAACTTGATTGAAGTTGTGGTCACTACCCCTACCACTGGTGTGTCCAATTTTATGTTTAATTTAAGACGGTGGCGTACTTGCGGTGTGAATTGGGTGCATTTTTGTGAGAATGTTCGTGCTATTGTGTGTGAGACGCCGGTTATAGTGTTTAGCGATAAGTCTTTGGATGATCACACTTGTATTTAAATGATTGTGTATGACAGGTAAACGATAGTATGTTCGATAGGTGGAAACGTGTGGTTAAGAAACGTATAAAGTTGTGGTCTAGTGAGCTAACCCAACAGAAGCGCCTCGTCCGGCGGCTGCGAAGACGTTTCCAGCGCGTTTCCAGAGTATTGTAGGGAGATGATTGTTAGTGTTAAGGAGGATGATTGGCGTAATTTTGTTGGGGATAATAGGAATGATCCCTGGGTAAAAGTGTATAGGATTTTTCGAGCGAAGAAGAATACGGATGTAAGTGTACTCCATGTTGTTAGATTGGTTCTATCAACATGGAGGGGGTGAATGAATGTTCTCTTGAATGAGTTTTTCCCCAGGGCGGTGGAACCGGTGCCTCCATTGGAGGCGGTGCTGATTCCTCCGTTAGAGAACAGTGAGCTAGATTATGCATTTAGCCTGGTTAGGTCGAGGCGGTCTCCAGGGATTGACGGGCTGACTGGCGAGATGTGTAAGCATCTGTGGAAGGTTATCCCGGAATACTTGGGTGCCGTCTTCGATAAGTGCATATGTGAGGGTATTTTTCCACGCGAGTGGAAAATAGCTAGGTTGGTAGTTCTCCTGAAGTCTCCTGATAGGGTCCGGAGTAATCCCACATCTTATCGGGGCTCCAGTCTCTTACCGGTGCTTGGCAAGGTGCTGGAACGGGTCATGGTGAACGGCTTCAGGAGAGAATTAGTCAGCTTTCGGATGGTCAGTTTGGTTTTCTTATGGGTTGGAGTGTGGATGATGCGTGGATGTACGTGAAAGATTCTGTGCGTGGCTCTACGAGCAAGTATGTTTTAGGTGTGTTTATAGATTCTAAGGGTGCGTTTGATTACCTGCGCTGGGATAGAGTGATTGAGCGTCACATTGAGCTTGACTGTCTAGAAATTAGCCTGTGGAAGAGCTATTTTTCCGACAGAAGGGCATGTATGTTTGGTGTGAATGACAGTATTGATATTAGTGTGGTACGTGGCTGTCCGCAGAGGTCCATATGCGGTCCATTAATATGGAATCTCAAGATGGATTCCCTTCTGCGTCAGCTCGAGGTACTGTGTAAGTGATGTGCATATGCGGATGATCTTTTGATATTAGTGGAGGGCCAATCTAGAGCTAGCATCAAAAGGATAGGTCAAGGTCTGCTGCAGGTTGTCCATGAAAAGGGTTCCGGGGTGAGTGTGGATGTGTCGGCGGATAAGACAGTGATGATGCTGCTTAAAGCCATGTCGTCGGCGTCTCGCCCGCCTATCATCAGTCTGAATGGCAGTTCCCTCGAGTATGCGACGAAACTCAAATACTTGGGGGTAACTATGAGTGAGCGTTTGAATTTTTTACCTCATATTGTGTGTATAAAAAGCGTTTGTTGAATGTTGTGGGGCAAGTACGTCGTATTGTTAGGTGTGATTGTGGCCTCATCCGGCGTGGAGTTCGTATAATGTATGGTGGTCTGTTCGTGGCTTGCGGCTGTTTATATGGTTATATGGTACGAAACGGCTATGCAGGTTGCTGGCCGAGCGAAAGTGTGTTCATGTCAGCGTGTGTTGTTATTAGCGTGCTTGCCTGTGTGTTGCACTGTCTCTGCGGATGCAATGCAAGTGTTGATGGGTGTGCCTTCTCTTGATTTAGTTGTGACGGAACGTGCTTTGTCCTTCATATTCAACATATTCTACATGTTGCTCTAGATTTAAGTTTTATTATTAAGTAAGCTAGGTCTAATTGCTATTTATTATTTAGTTCTAATTCTTGCTTTTTATTATTTATTTATTTATTTAGTTGTCTATATTTGCGTTTCTGGCCACCAGTCCGGAGCTGAATGATAGCTCAACTGGTAGTAGCTTTTGCTACGAATTCTGACCGGAGACTTTAATCTGGTACCACGGGGGTCAGGAGCCCTTGGAGCTTGCTCCAACCTGATCGTTGGGAACGGCACTTCGGGGAGCTTCGTGGTGGCTGGGGTTTATACTCAAAGGTACGCGGGTAGAGAACGTTTCCCGGTGTGTAGTTGCATTCTCAACCGGATGCTGGACCCCATAGTTCAGCAGATGTTTAAGATGGGCCTCGATCCTCACCAAGGGTGGGCAGTTTGGCCATTCACGAACCACAAATTGGTACCTCAGGTCTAGAAGTTTTCTGCCTTCTAGTCCTGGGGGGCGCTTATTGACGCTTAAATTTGATACGCTGTGCTTTTAAGCGCCGTGAGATAGGCCTTCCAGGCAGGTATTCACGTAAAACCTTCTCCTTCTTCTGTGCATATGTACTTAGATACTTATATGATATTACTTGAGTTACTGGTGCTCCACCAAGAAAAGGTATCAAAAGCAATTGATGCACTCTACTCTTTTTGTTTTCGTAAAAATACATATAATATCGGTCTCAGTTTTTCCTATCGACTTATTAACTCTTCTGAGTCTTGGCTATTTCTCTTGAATTTACCAATTGGCACAGTACAATGTACCGTGTAATAATTACAAGAACTCTGTATTTTGAACACTATTTAATTCGATACACATATTTATTAATCATCTCTCTTAAATTTGGCAATTATCAGTTCATCTTAAGTGAACAAATTAATTGATTGATTTCTACGAAGCGTCAATGAAACTATACACTGGAGTAGTGTCCATGAGTATGAATAATACCAAGTGTTAAATTCACACTACTTGCTACATTTTTGAGAATCGAGTAAACCCTTATAAGTTTATGATCGCCTTTTGGATTCTATACGAATCTATCCAATTTGTGAAAAGAATTCTCAGTTCGTTAATCGAGCATCACTTTTTTTCATCGTTCGTGCTCTACGAGTCGAAAATCTCCAATTACCCTATGTGATTAGACTTCGAGAGTCGTTACAGTTGAGAGTCGTTACTACTGGGACTCTCATGGATTGTGTTACAGAGCAGAACCATTATGCAGAAATTGCACAACTCACAAAATAAATTCGATATTATATAACGCATCACATCATTTCATATATTTATATATCCAATATATATTTTCAGTGTTTCTCAAATTTTCCTCGATATGGACATTTGCCTTCTTATTTCTCTCTTTATGCACACTATCCAATGCCCGTGGGATATTTGTATTAACAGTTTATGGTGAGAAATAATTTTGACAATCCTGCCAATCTAACACCCATTTCATCCGCTTTCATGCTTTACGAGCCAAAAGTGGAAAACATATACATACTATACAAGAAAATAGACCTTCCAGGTCCAAACACATCCTGCATTAGCGGTCTATTTGATTTGCTACGAGTATCAATTCACACGTCTTACCCCGAAGCTTTCAGCTAGCAGATTTTTCAACTACAGCGGTTAATCATTTCTTCGCATCTGGTCTACGAAATTGGATAGTGTGTTGTCACCGATGGTGTCCAAATAAAGTGAAAACACTTCACATTATACAACTTGAAAGAAACTGATCACAATCTTTACAAGATTGCCTTTCATTACCTTGGTCGCACCATTGTGGAGTACATACTAATTCCCGTATTCCATCCGTACGTTGCAAGAAATACTCACTCATGTGCTCCACTTGAGTGTTGGTGGTGCTAGGTGTAAGTACAAAATCGTATTACGTAATATGAAAGGAACCGGAAAAGGCAAAATCTGCATGTTGTTTAGCACACTTCCGTAATAGCATGAGTCAACACTCAACTATATTCACCAATCAACCCTCAACCATCAACATTATTTTCATTTAAATTTATTATAATAGTCTATGAAAAAAAAACTCTTACTGACTAGAAAACCTTATTAGAATAACTTAATCAAAAATAAAATCAACAGTTAAACGAATAAAAATAGCTACAAAGCATTATTTAGCAAAGCCACTAGGGCACCTCTAGGTATAGTAAAATTAATGGAAACATCACTATTCAACCTTACGTAGAGGTACATTGAAATTAATGATACTCAGTAAAATTGAGCAATTAATACGCCCACAAACGACATCCCCTATAAAAGTTAGGGATTGGACCAATCACCAATACATCGCACATTATAACAAGGTAAAGGACCAAGAAAACTGAACAAAGTGCAAATTCAATGAACTTCTTCTGAACCCGTTCCAAACGATTAATGTGAATAGCATAAAAAGGATTCCAAATAAATGAGGTATCGTATATTCCAACCAACGAACAAAGCTTATGTAGATAAGGATCAGAAAAACTGCTACTAGTAGGTTCAGAAAAGCTAAAAGATAATAAGCCTTTGGAGTTATATAATTAAAATGATTCACAAAAGTAAAACGCAAATTAAATACAACGTCCAAATCACGCACCTCATTAAGATTTTCCAGCTTTGAATTTGCTAGATGGTATGTCGCTATCTTAAACATTTTTTTAAAATTAAACGATAAATGATTATTGCACCAGATGAAAACATTATTTAGATCAGATCGCAAAGCGGTAGAATTAAAAGAATTTTTAATTCTCAAAAAGATTTTCAAGTCATACAAGAGATAATTAGATACAACGAAACAGGAGCTAATATCATTTATGGAAATAACAAATACCAAAGACCCTAGAATACTACTTTGTGGAACACTCGAAGACGCAATGAACGAATAGAATATAACGTTTTTAATCACAACAAAAGAGCATCTATTATAAAGAAAGGATTTTAACCATTTAAGAAATGTTGAATGGAAGCCAATTTTTGACAGTTTCATAACAAGAGCATTATGACAGATTTTATCAAAATCCTTCGAAAAATCGGTATAGATCACATCTACACTGCAACCTTGCTCAAATGAATGAATACAATAATTATTGAAAACAGCTAAGTTCGTGACAGTAGAAAGCCCAGATACAAATCCATGCTGATTGAGCCAAATTAATTCTTTAATCGCAAAGTACATTTTATCTTTGACAATGCATTCAAAAAGTTTAGATATAGACGAAAGTTTGGAAATTGGTCTATAATTTGTTACAACGTTTTTAATACTACTCTAGTAGTGACAGATGTAACTTTCAATTTATCAATAAACACTCCAGACTGTAGAGAGTTATTGAAAATTAACTTCAGTGGAGACGTTATAGAACTTTTACATGCTTTAATGAAATACGAATAGGGTCCATCAACATCACCCTTGAGAGAGCTTTTGAGTTTACATATTCCGTGACTTACATCATCATTAGTCAAAATTAAAGATCCAAATTCAACAGAAGACATTATTTCATCGGAATAATGAGTTTCATCAAGATCTATAGCAGGATCAAAAGTAGAAACGAAAAATCTGCGAACAGATTGGGTGTATCTGAGGATGTATTTGGTATTTTGTCTTTAAAAAACAAGGTGGCAGGAGTAAAACAGCAAGATTTTTTTGATTTAATAAAACTACGAAACGGTTTTGAATTCAACTTGATGTTACTTTCACATTGAAGAATATACTGCTTATATAGAAATTTAGTAAACCTATTGAATTCCTTCTCATAGTAGGCGTGTTTACTTTTAGCTATCATGTCGTATGTGGACCTAAAAACAGCAAAATATTTATTTCTGAGATTTTTCAACTTCTTTAGATCTGTAGTGTACCAAGGCAATTTATGTACTTTCTTAGATACACGAGGAATATTTTCACTGCAATTCGAGGCATTTTGAGGCATTAGGCCCGGTGAACAGTCATTCCCAATCTATACATTCAAGAATACCATTTATGTGGTTAAAATCACATAAAACGCATAGAAAAGCATAAAATTCGATTTCCAAGAATAACGGAATATAATGCAAATTCCATTCAGAAACAGGAGAAACACATTCCGTTAACTTAAAATTAACAATATTATTTATAAAAATAAGATCTAGAATTCTATTTAGCTTATTTACGTAAGAATTAATCTGTATTAAATCAGTACCAAATAAACTATCAATAAGGTCATTTCATATGACTTATTTACATTATTAGGCGTAAGAATTATATCTTTACATATAGAAGACCAAGTGATATTAGGCAGGTTAAAATCGCCAAATACACATAAATGATTATCACCAACAGTTAACGGAGGAATGTATGAAAGAGTGAGGAACAGTAGCCCTGATGCACTCTTTATTGAAACACACAATTGATCCAACAAAGTATCATTATTATTTAAAAGGATGATTTCAGTCAGCAATGAAAAGCAAAAAGAGTTCCACCACCACGCATACAGCTAGTTTTAGCGGAGTCCCCATCTTTCAATCAGCACAATAATATCTGTTTTGGGGATAGCAAGCTTTTTTGCCAACCACTCTAAATTAATCTCACCAAACGCAGCGTATAAAAACACGATGTTCTATGGTTGATTGTTTAACAACGAATGAATGCATATATTGAAAGAAAAGATCAAAAAGAGGTATATACAAATTTTAGCCTGAGCAAACAATAGAGAGAGTAAAGTAAAATGGAATGCATGAAACAACAACGCAGCGTCTCGGAACATCCTCCCCCTGTTGGAAACTTAAGTGATTCGACATCTTTGATTGGCAGGAGACAGAGCCTTGTTACTGCTCGCCGAATTATTCCAGACCCGTACGAACAACTACGACTCTTGCTACTTCATCCTTAACTTTGATTGTTTCGACTACACGTCCCATTTGCCATTTCAAGGGAGGCAGATTTTCATCTTTTATTAGTACTAATGCGTTTACAGCGATACCTTGTGCTTGCATGCGCCACTTGCTACGTTCTTGGAGAAATATGAGATAAGAGGTACTCCAAGATTTCCAATTGTAATGATATTACTAGTATTGCGCATACACATATGTAGCAGCAAACTAGAAATATGCTCAAAAAGATCACCGACTGACCTCCTACCCCGGTGCGTCTTCGTTACTAAAACCTACTAACGAATGCGCAGGCAAGAAATATTTATCAAGCTACTTGCCGTAGCTGCTTATAGGCTTAAAAGCCGAAATGAGAAATAAATTAAACACAAGGCGGTTTGCGTTCCAACTTAATTCTGATTTTATTATACAATTTTAGTGGTATTTATACACAATAAATTGTTGGAAAGTCAACAATGCTCCACCTCCAGTATTTCCATGCTGTCATAGTCAGCCAATCAAAATTAGCTGACTCTTCCAAAATTTTGGGTATTTCATATTATTGTATGGTATTCAAATGTAAGCACATTCCATTGCATTAGTCAATGTTGACCTAATTATAGTTCGCTCGCATTCTTGCAATGGCATGTGCTGCTTGGTGGTTGCGAATGCAGCGAACTACACAGTGTCAAGTAACACAGCACGTTGCTGGCGACAATGAGTCGCTCAATGCGGTGCATTGCTTGGTGCATTAACGAAAGTGTTAATTGACGTGGGTCAATGCATTGGTTTGTGCATTGGCATGTACTGTTAATTGACATGGGTAGTGCGATGTGTGTGGCATAGTGCATGTATGTACACTACACCCATACCCTCAAGAAAAATTTTATTTGAATTTGTAAATGATAAAGAAAATTTTTGTGTGGTGGAGGAGGCATTGCTGGTTTTTTACATATAGTCTTATTTTACTTATTTAGGGTTGATGTTAAATGTATAGTAATATGTGTATTGTGTATAATAAATTTAGTGTCTTAAGTACAATTTTAAATGGTTATTATGGTATGTCTTATACTTATTGTTTACGTTTAATATTGAATTTACGCCTAATGTTTTTACAATTTCGTAAGGTCCGTGATACGGGCTCTGATTTTTTGTTCTACTTTCTAATTTTACATACACTAAATCTCCTATCTTAAATTTTATTGTATTAGTATTTTTGTCATAATTTTGTTTTCGTTTTTGTTTTGTTATATTAATTATATTTCTGGCATTTTCAATTGATGTCTTGAGTTTCATTTTTAGCTCATTGGCATAATTTTCAATGTCGTATATTTTGTCTGTGTTATTTACATTGTCGCTTGGCAGCGATGGTAATTTACCGAAAACTAATTCGTATGGTGAATAGCCTGTGTCTACATGTGGTGTCGTGTTATACGCGAAAGTGTAATACGGTATCCATTTGTGCCATTCATAATCGTCGGCAAATGTAAGTAGATACTCGTTTAACGTTCTGTGGTTGCGTTCTAGTGACCCAATTGTTTGATGGTGATACGGAGCTGAGAATATTTGTTTTGTACCGAGTAATGTGCATACGTTGCGCATTAGCTCGTTTACAAATTCTGTCCCTCTGTCTGATTTTAATGTATGTATGAAACCGTATTTGAGAATGAGTTGCTCAACGAGCGTAATTGCAATTGTTTTTGCGTCTTTTGTTTCAATGGGGTGCGCTATTACGAATTTGGACAAGTCGCATTGCATTGTCAATATGTATCTGTAACCGTTTGATATACAGTGGCTCCCAGCTTATTTCGTACAGTGACAGTTTAAAAATTGCTGCAGTCGTAATTCCTAATATAGCAAAAATTTGAACAAAATATAAATGCCATTTTTGAAAGGAAGGTTTGTTTTTTATTTTCCAAAATTTACTTTTTCAAAATTTTAGTGTTTGACACTATAAAAAAATAAAATAAGAAAAAAATAGGAAAATTCATGTCACAGCTTATTTCGTACAGTCTCTTTAAGTTCAAACTAAAAACAAAGTAAGTTGATTTTAATATTTAGTATGACATCCCTTAGCGTTAATGACAGCCTGGAGTCTACTTGGCATTGAATCCTCCAATTTTTGAGTGATGTCTGGTGTGATTTTTTTCCATTCCTCCATCAGTACCTTCTTTAGGTCTTGCTTATTAGAAATCTTGTGTGTTCTTATTTTATTGTCCAAAATAGACCAAAGATTTTCAATCACATTCATGTCAGGTGACTGTGGTGGTAGAGACATCAAGTGTGGGCAGTTCCAAATAAGCCAAGATTGCACAATCCCAGATTTATGTTTTGGGTCATTATCTTGGTAGTACCGAAATTCTTCCCGCAAATCCAGTTTGTCTGCACTTTGAAGTAAATTGTTTTTCAGAATCTCGAGGTACTTCATTTTGTCCATTGTCCCCTCAATAAAAACCAATTCACCTACTCCGGCTGCTGACATACAGGCCCAAACCATCACGCTACCGCCACCATGCTTCACTGTGGGCTTAAGGTTCTCCTTGTTTAGCTCGGTATTCGCTTTACGCCAAACATATGACATTCCGTCCGAACCAAAAATATTAAACTTAGACTCATCCGCGAAAATAACGGTATTCCAGAACGCAGGAGTCTTAATAATATGCTCTTTGGCGGAGTCAAGTCGGCGTTGTATATTCATTTTTGAAATGAATGGTTTCTTTCGTGCTACTCGACCGTTCAAGTCATGATTGCGCAGCACACGTCGGACAGTTTCAGCACTGGATGATTTCCTATTTCACGCTGAACCTCTGCAGCCAACTTCGGAGCGGATAACTTTGGATTTTTCTTAATTTTTCGTACAATATAACGCTCGTCTGATGCGTTGAAAATCTTATTAGGTGCTTCTCTGCCCTTGTTCTCCAACCGATTTTCGCGAATGAAGCGTTGAATGATGTATTGGACAGTTGAGGCACTTAAATTTGTCATTTCAGCAATTTTTCGCACACTCTGACCTTTCCTAAAATGGTTAATTACCAGTTTACGCTGTTCCATCGTTGTACGACGACCCATAACGCTAAATGTTTAATTTACAGCACTTTAACTATTTAAAATAAGAATAATAAAAATAGTTATAATAGTTAAAAAATTCCAAAAACTCATACAATTCAAAAAAACTTTGTAACTGCGCGGCAGAATGAAACTTACTTACATTGAAGTTTGTGTACGAAATAAGATGTGAGCTGAAAATCAGCTGATCAATAGTTTTTCTCTCTTGCATGACAAAAAGAACAATTTTTGGGGTTCCCCGTTTTCTTATTAGGTTTACTAAACACATACACAGACATCTACATTCAAAACTTATCGATAAGTTTTTTAGTTTCGATGTTACAGCCATTTACATAAAAATATATACACTGTACGAAATAAGCTGTGAGCCACTGTACGTAGTGGCCCTACTGTGTCAATTGATACTGTATGGAATGTTGAGGTAGGTGTGTCTGTTATGACAAGCGGTTCTTTTATGTGTTTTGTTACTTTATTTTGTGTACATTTCTTGCAGTTATTTATGAATTCTTTGACCATTTGTCGCATGTTTTTCCAAATGTATCTTTGTTTAAGTTTCAAGACAGTTTTTCTGATACCTAAGTGTCCTGATATGTTTGAACAGTGAAATTCGTCAATGAGTTTGTATTTCTCTATGTTTCTTTTGATTTCTTTTGGAGCTTTATATATTAGTAATTTAATCGGCGCGCTTTTATTACTTTCTAATTCGTTATATCTCTTCTTAAATGCATCCATTTTTATCTTTTTAAATATGTAATCATCTTCACAAAGGGCTAGCTCCTTTATACGTGAATTTCTCAGTGTACCATGTAGTTTCTCCAGCATTGAATCTTGATTCAAAGGGTCATCGCTACAGGTTACGTGCACTTCGTTATTAATAATTTCAATTGTAGTACTACTTATATCTTTAATTGTGAATTTTAATTTCATCAATTTTTTTACGTCATTAAAAGATGTACATTCCCAAATATGAAGTTGATCAGGCTTCTTAGGGTTTGTGTTTTCTTTAATGCGTTCACCGGTATCAATATTTTTCTGCGCGTCTTTATTCTCATTCATATTTTCTTTACTTAACTTTGCGGCCTTGCTCCATGTTATAATATTTAATTTTTCTTCTTTTTCTGTCGTTGGTATCATTTGTCTTAATATGTCACTGTCAATTTTGATGCGAGAAAGTGCATCTGCATTTGTGTTAATTTTTCCTTGTTTATACATGATTTCAAAATCATATTCAGATAAATCTATTCTGATTCTTGTCAATTTGGACGATGGGTTTCTGTGGGAAAATAGTGATACCAGTGGTCTGTGGTCAGTCACTACAATGAATTTTCTACCATATAGGTATGTCCTAAAATAGTTGATAGCCCAATGAATAGCTAACAATTCTTTTTCAATAATCGGCTTGTTAATGTCGTGTTTTTGTAATGATTTGCTTGCATAGGATATAGGTAAATCATGGCCTATTTCTCCTTGCGATAGTATCGCTCCTAGTGCGAAGTCAGATGCGTCAGTCGTCAGTATAAAAGGTTTGTTAAAATCGGGATATTGCAGTATAGGTGGATTAATTAATTTTTCTTTCAAATTGTTGAATGATTTTTCGCATTCTCTCGACCAAATGAAAGGTTTTCCTTTCTTTAAAAGTGAATTAAGGCATTTAACTATTTCAGCAAAATTTGGGATAAAACGTCTGTAATAGTTGCAGAATGCAACGAATCGTCTAGTGTCATCGGCATTTGTTGGCGTTGGATAATTTCGTACTGTTTCGCATTTTGCCGGATCTGTCTTGATTCCTTTGTCTGTAATTAAATGTCCTAAGTAAATGACTTCTTGTTTAAGAAATTGGCATTTCTTAGCATTTAGTTTTAAATTGTACTGCTGTAGTTTATTTAACTCTGAAATTAGTTCAAGTATTTTGTTTTTAAAATTTGTTATACTTGAATTTCTCTGCGTTATATTGGCTAGCTGATCTTGGACTTGCGTGAGTGTTACTGTGCTTTTATATTTGCTTTGTAGTGAATTCTTTAATTCTGTGAATGTTGATGGCGCTTTTATTGCCGTGATATTTGTCCTTACTGTCTGGGATAATTTTACGAAGATTATGAAGTCTATTAATGCAATTTGGCCTGTTGTGTTTAAGCCATTGTAAACAATTTCAATGATTTTGAGGAAAGAGTCTAATTCTCTGTGATTTCCCGAAAAGCTGGGTATAGCTTTTGTTGCTATTTCTAGATTGAAATCGGTCATTGTTGGTTCTGTTTGGTTGAGGCTGGTACTCAAATTTTCAAATGGGTATTCAATATGATTGACTATTGAATGAGGTATTTCTATGTCGATGTTGTATTTTGTCAAGGCTATGATTAATTTATCCCGAAGCTGCCAAAATATGTTCAGAGATGTTTCTCTGTGTTCTATTGTTAATTTGTCTTTATACGCATTTATTTTGGACCTTATGGTTTCCAATGAATTAAATAATGTTCTCAAATGTTTATGTAACGTGTCTTGTTTGACTTTTACTGATTTATTTATGCATTTGTGTGCTTTATTAAATTCTTCTTTTTCGTTTAGCAATTGTTCATGGAACTTTTGCCATTGTTCCATATTATTTTAATATAAATTTTTGTTTTAAATTCGTTCCTGTTGTCGCATCAGGCCACGTTTTATTGACTTTAAAATTAGTTTTGCAGTGTATAAAATAATAATTATTATTAAGATTGATCCTAGAAATATTTCGATGTAGTCTTTGCTATAATTTCTGTTATTAATGACATTATTTGTTTCAATTTTATTTTCTAAGGTATTATCTTTGACTGTTTTTCCTACTTCATACACTGTGAATACAATTGGTATGGCAGTGATAATTTTTTTCCAAATGCCCATTTTAAATTTTCATGTTATTATTGAATAAAAATTGAATGATATATATTTAAGTACTAATTTTTATTTATGGATTCTATGATTTTCTTTGCTGATTCAGTAGTTGGGCGATGGTACATATCTTTTTTTCTTTTTGTTTTTTGCTCATTTTATTACTTACTTACTTACTTATGTGGCCATAACAACCGAATATCGATTTAGGCCGAAAATAACATGCTTCGCCAGCCATCTCTGTTCTTCGCTAGCTGGCGCCAGTTAGAAGTTCCAAGCGCCGTCAGGTTCTCCAGTACTTGGTCTTTCCACCGGAGGTTTGGTCTTCCTCTTCTGCGTCGTCCTCCAGCGGGTTCCGAATATAACACCTTCTTAGCTGGAGCGTGTTCTTCCAATCGCTCGACATGACCTAGCCAGCGCAGCCGCTGGATTTTGATGCGCTTTACTATGTCAATATCGGCATACAGCTCGTACAGCTCATGGTTGTACCTTATTCGGTACTCGCTACCAACGCAAATAGGTCCAAAGATCTTGCGTAGGACTTTTCTCTCGAAAACTCCAAGTATTCGCTCATCCGAGGTGGAAATTGTCCAGGCTTCAGCGCCATATGTTAGGACAGGCATGATGAGAGACTTGTAGAGTGTAGTTTTCGTTCTTCGAGAGAGGGCTCGACTTCTCAATTGCTTACTCAGCCCAAAGTAACACCTGTTAGCAGGAGTTATCTTACGCATGATCTCCAAGCTGACGTCATTACTGCTGTTAATGCTGGTTCCAAGATAGACAAAGTCCCTTACTACTTCAAAAGCGTAGTTGTCAACAGTGACGTGCTGTCCAAGACGCCGGGACTCTTTGTTTGTTGACACTAGATACTTCGTCTTGCCCTCGTTCACCGTGAGACCCATCCGACGCGACTCTCTTTCCAACTCTGAGAATGCTGCACTGACTGCTCGCGTGTTCATGCCGTTTATGTCAATATCGTCGGCATACGCTAACAGCATGACACTTTTGTTGAAGATAGTGCCATTATGTCGTAGATCAGCAGCTCGTATTATTTTCTCCATAATAAGATTGAAGAAGTCGCACGATAACGAATCACCTTGTCTGAAACCCCGTTCGGTATTAAACGGTGCGGAGAGGTCCTTCCCAATTTTCACTGCACAACGGGAGTTATGCAGTGTCATTCTACAAAGTCGAATGAGCTTTGCAGGAATACCGAACTCAGACATTGTTGCGTAGAGGTAATCCCTTACCGGACTGTCGAAAGCGGCTTTATAATCAACAAATAGGTGGTGTGTGTCGATCTGTTTTTCTTGGGTCTTCTCCAGGATTTGGCGCAGTGTGAAAATCTGGTCGATGGTGGATTTACCAGGTCTGAAGCCACACTGATAAGGTCCAATCAGGTTGCTGAGCATAGGCTTCAACCTTTCACACAGTACGCTCGATAGAACCTTGTATGCGATGCTCAGGAGACTTATTCCACGGTAGTTGGCGCAAATTGTGGGGTCTCCTTTTTTATGTACAGGACAGAGAACACTGAGCCTCCAATCATCAGGCATGCTTTCATCCGACCATATTCTGCTTATGAGCTGGTGCATGCGGGTGAGCAGCTCATCGCCTCCGGTCTTAAACAACTCGGCAGGCAGGCCATCAGCACCTGCAGCTTTGTTGTTCTTCAGCCTTAAAATGGCCGTTTCAACCTCGTCATAGTCGGGTGGTGGAACATCAACACCATCATCTGTAATTGGAGTTATCGGGCAATCTCCTCCACTGGCGGAATTGTTCGTAGCATCGCCATTCAGTAACGTGGAGAAGTGTTCCCTCCATAGGCTCAGTACACTCTGGACATCTGTAACCAGATTCCCATTTCCATCACGACAAGAAGAGGCTCCGGGATTTAAACCTCCACTTAGGCGCTTGATCTTTTTGAAGAATTTTCGAGTCTCATTCTTGTCGGTACACATCTCTATCTCCTCACACTCACGTCTTTCCAACTCCCTCTTCTTGCGCCTGAAAAGACGTCTCTCTGCACTCCTTTTCTCTCTATACCGCTCCTTAACAGCTCGCGTTGCGCCTGCACGCAGGGTTCTTCTGTAGGCGGCGTCTTTCTCTGCGGTAGCGTCGCGACACTCCTGATCATACCACTCATTCCTCAGAGGCCGGTAGTAACCGATTACCTCCTCGGCAGCAGTAGTCATGGAGTGGGATATATGTGTCCACCGTGCGCATGTATTATCAAGTTGGGGAGTGTTCTGCATAAGCAGATCCGATAGTCGAGTGGAAAATGCATCTGCTGTCTCTGGTGATCGCAGCTTACTGACGTCGAGCTTTCTCTGTGTGGGACTTCTCTTGTTATTTGCGACACATAAACGTGTGCGCACCTTAGCTGCAACAAGGTAGTGATCCGAGTCGATGTTGGCACCACGGATCGATTTCACGTCCATCACACTGGAAGCATGCCTTCCGTCAATCACCACATGATCAATTTGGTTTCTTGTACGATGATCTGGAGACAGCCATGTCGCTTTGTGGATGTCGAGATCCTGGAATCTGGTACCACCAATTACCATGTTTCGTGCTGCGGCGAAGTCGATCAGCCTCATTCCGTTATCGGAGGTGTTCTGGTGGAGGCTGAATTTTCCGACAGTTGGACCAAAGGTACCTTCCTTGCCCACCCTGGCATTAAAGTCGCCAAGCACGATTTTGATATCGTGGCGGGGGCAGCGGTCATAAGCTTCTTCGAGGCGCTGAAAGAAGCTCTCCTTGGTCACATTGTCCTTCTCATCCGTCGGAGCGTGGGCACATATAAGGCTGATGTTGAAAAATTTTGCCTTGATGCGGATTGTGGCCAGCCGTTCGTTCATAGGCGTGAACTGTGAGACAAGATGTCGTAGTCTCTTGCTGACCAAAAATCCACATCCTAATTCGTGCCTTTCAGCATGGCAACTGTAGTAGATGTCACAGGACGCTCTTTTGGAGCAGCCCTGTCCTGTCCATCGCATTTCCTGGAGAGCGGTGATGTCAGCTCTGTATTTTTCGAGGACATCAACCAGCTGGATAGAGGCACCCTCCCTATAAAGGGACCGGACATTCCAGGTGCATATCCGTAAATCATTGTCCTTTTTTCGTTTGCGGGGGTCATCAACAAAAGCGGTAGTCCTTATCCGAGGCATTTTAGTTTTTTTCATTGGGGGGGTTTTTTATGTGGCGGGTCCCATACCCAACGCACAACCTCTAACCGAGGAGATTTTCGCCACTCACTTCAGCCGCCTCCCAGCGGGTGCCAGGAAGACGTTGCCCGGTGGTCGCCACATGGAGGGCCCCCATTAATAATAATGAAAGCGCCGTCACATAGTAAGCAGAGCAAGCTATATGACTACCCCTCATTAACAAATAAAGGTATCATCACATAGCGCTCAGATCAAACTACATGACAGCCAGTGAGTTGACTTGCGATGAGTTCAACAAGGATTGCGCTAGCCCCACCCAGTTGAGGCAGTTAGACACGTTACCTTGCGAAAACACCACCAGACCACCACTCATTTTATTAATAACGTTTATTTGTGCTAGTGTATCCTTGATCTGCTGTGAAGTTGTTGCCAGCTGCAGTTGTCTGTATAATTCTGCTTTGCGTCTTCTTCCTTTCACTTGCCTTCCCGCTCGTTTATTCTGTTTGCGTTGGAATAGTGGTTGACTTTCTACGAAGCTGTTTCCTTTTGGTTTTGAGGCGTTGCGTCTCCTGTATTCTTCTATTGAGATCCTCTTTGGACCCGCTGTCTTTGGTGTCGGCACGTAGATTGGTTGATTAAGAGTTGCACCGGTAGGAATGTATGGTTCGACCTCTATTGTTGTTCTTGTTTCCATTGATGATTTGTATTTGGCTCAATCGGAAAAATCAAGAATTTGACAATGCAATTGGTACGTATCTGATTTAATAGTCGTTTAGGCAGGATCGCCATGTAATGATATTACTAGTATTGCGCATACACATATGTTGCAGCAAACTAGAAATATGCTCAAAAAGATCACCGACTGACCTCCTACCCCGGTGCGTCTTCGTTACTAAAACCTACTAACGAATGCGCAGGCAAGAAATATTTATCAAGCTACTTGCCGTAGCTGCTTATAGGCTTAAAAGCCGAAATGAGAAATAAATTAAACACAAGGCGGTTTGCGTTCCAACTTAATTTTGATTTTATTATACAATTTTAGTGGTATTTATACACAATAAATTGTTGGAAAGTCAACAATGCTCCACCTCCAGTATTTCCATGCTGTCATAGTCAGCCAATCAAAATTAGCTGACTCTTCCAAAATTTTGGGTATTTCATATTATTGTATGGTATTCAAATGTAAGCACATTCCATTGCATTAGTCAATGTTGACCTAATTATAGTTCGCTCGCATTCTTGCAATGGCATGTGCTGCTTGGTGGTTGCGAATGCAGCGAACTACACAGTGTCAAGTAACACAGCACGTTGCTGGCGACAATGAGTCGCTCAATGCGGTGCATTGCTTGGTGCATTAACGAAAGTGTTAATTGACGTGGGTCATTGCATTGGTTTGTGCATTGGCATGTACTGTTAATTGACATGGGTAGTGCGATGTGTGTGGCATAGTGCATGTATGTACACTACACAATACGCTTGCTGCATTGGTGTAACTTGTTGCCATAAGCTCAGTCGACTCAATTTAATGTTCGATAAATCAGGTTCTGCGACCGCTCGGTATTAATGGAACTACTACTTTGTTGTATTTTTTCTTTATTTTCTTTTTACAATTTCAATACAAATTCAATTTCTAATTCTACGACTAAATGGAATACCTAACCTTACTTATACAATGAGGATTTATAGGATTGACCAATGCCGCCTGATCGCATCTAATGAATCAGTCGTTTGGCAGATCCGCCTCAGCAGGAGTCTCCAAGCGACTGATAGTTGCGTAGGGTAGCCTGATACAGGGAACTCCTGTATCCAGCACCCTGGACTCACACCTAGAAGATTGAGACCTTTATAGAAATATATAGGAACAATTAACAGGATGGCGAATGATTGCTCCTGGTATATGCGGTTGGTCAAAATGACCCCGGGCAGAGCTAATGGCTCGCAGGCGGCTACTTTAAGCGAGTGGTCGAATACAGACAGCCTAGCTTAAAGCAAGAACTACTTATAGCCGTCGAGCGAATTACTCCCTGCACGACTACAAGAGCACTCGTTCGGTTAGCAAGCTATTCGAACTGGCCGATTCAAATATTTTAGCAAGATCTTTTCAACTAGTATGTCGGGTTACGACTTACTCCATCAAGCATTTTTTTGTTTTATTACCTTTTTTACTGATACCTTACGTCGGCAAGTCATACACCTTTAGTACATATTCATGTATAAAGCATTTAGGAATTATGCAGTGTAAAATTTCTATGATGCTACATTTTACGTTTAGTGCAAATTCATTTGATTGTTTCTTCTTTCTCTGTGGTCACAGCGATTGACTACACGAGTATGTGCATGTGTGTATACATCTACTGATATTACTATATGACGATAATAAGGAGAATAAGAAGCATCAAATGAACATTTCTATGATACACATATTTGCTATGGTTTGTATATTGTTGGCACGTTGAATATTTTAATGATTTAATGTGCTGCATCAATTTGAGCTTAGCACGAAAGCATCTTACGCATTTGTTTATTGTACGCGCTACAGTTTTTCTGCACCCAATGTGCCAATATTGCAACAGAATTGTCACCAACAATACTTGCGGACCAGCATGTGACTGGATGACTGGCGGTGACTGGATGGTGGTTTGATAATGTTATAGGATGCTTTGTATTAAAGCTCAACTCAGTATTTTGCAGCCGACCGCTGATGCGCATGCGTCGCAAAATGGATTCAGCGAAATGAGTTTGCTTGATGGGTTGATCGGTCGTTGAGTCCTTAAACTCTCATAATCCATCGAGAATGTTGATATCTGAATAATTCGCAGCAAATGCGAGTGCCAGCTTCGATCTCTTCAAGCCTTAAAGACACCGAAGACCTCTAAGCCCTCCCTCTCAGAAATCGGCTGATGTGCGCATAAGCTCACTGCATTGTCCTGAAAGAGTTAACATATTTACAATTAATGGAGTAATCAACTACCTCAGGACGCGTAACCAGGACGATTTTCCTTCTCTCAAGGGTACTTTCGCTTAGATTTATAATGTTAGGCCATTCGCTATCAGATTGTTGTAAAAATGACGGACCATGCTTCCGTAGAATGCAGTCAATAAGCTCTTTGGCGAAGTCCCTCTGTATAAGATGTCGGCAGGATTCGATTCAGATGGTACATGACACCAGGACATTCCCTTTGTTAACTCCTGTATTTTGCTTACTCGATTTGCTACGAATACTTTGTAATTAGCAGCTATGTCGTTCAACCAGTGCTATTGACGAGTAAGACCAACAAAATAACTTCCCTTGAATGCATCTAGTTTTGCGATTGAATTAACGAGTTCAGCTAACAATGTTGCAGCGCACAACTCAAGCTTGGGCACCTTCAAAGCCTTGAGAGGAGCGATTCGCGTTTTAGCGCACTGCAAGTTGACTTTGGTTGCACAATCTCATCGTGCACGTACATAAACATAACCACCATAGGCTACCATGCTTGCGTCGCAAAAAGCGTGAATTTGAAGTTGAAGTGTAGAAAGCTGAACTTATCGACGAAGTTTAAACCAGCACGCAGTTGGTTCCAATGGAATTGCAAAGCTTGCGGCAGGCTTTCATCCCACGACAGTTTGTCCTTCCATAGCGACTGTACAAATATTTTGGCCTTTGCAAGCAATTAGACCAAGTGGATCATATATACGAGCAGTGAGCGATAACACGCTGCGTTTAGTAACTCAATTTTCGAAACTAAGCGAAGACAAAGAAAACTAAATGTTATCTCTTCTTTGCTCCCAAACGAGACCAAGAGCTTTGGTTATACCGCTGCCATCATCAAATGATAAATAAATAAATTTCTTCTCTGCATGATTGATCGACTCATTGCAATATGTCGTCAGTGCTCAAACACCACTTTCTCAACATAAAATTACCTCGCTGCAATAGTTCTTCAGTTTGCTGTTTCAAAGCCTCCACTTCGTCTATTGAATTTCCACCAGATATGAGGTCATCCACATAAAATTCGTCCTTGATTATTTTGGAACCAAGTTGATAGTTATTTGCCTCATCATCTGTCAGTTGATGCATAGCCCGAATGGCTAAGAATGCAGCTGGGCTTGTGCCATACGTAACGGTGTCAAGCTTGTATGTTTCAAATGGTTTAAGCGGACTGTCGCGCCAAATTAAGCATTGCAAATAATTGTCAGGGTCATATCGATATATCTTACAGATGTCAGCGGTTACAGCAATTTTGTGCGTTCTGAAACGAAGAATGATATCAAACAATTTAGGTTGTATTTTCGGCCCAGCCATTAAAATGTCATTTAAGGAAAAGTTTGTGGAGGTTGGCATTGACGCATCAAACACAACACGAAGCTTTGTTGTGGTACTGTCAGACTTTAGCACACAATGATGCTGCAAGAAATTAATAGTTGCTCCAGCCGGAACTCTTCGAACTAATGACATATGCTTTAGTTGCACATACTCCTTTATGAATAATGAGTATTCAGCCTTCAACTCGGGCTTACGCTCGAATTGCTTCTCAAGCACGTTGCTAATTAGTTGTAGTGGCAAACGAACTGAATACTCCCCAGTGCACAATCGGCGATGAGTATGAACAAAATGCTCTTTGCATTCCAATTCCTCGTTAGAAAGTTCAGCAGCCTCATTGCTATGATTTTCGGCTTCTCAAAATTGTTTTACTAAATCGTTGAGAACACAATCAGAGTTTGAAACGTTTTTGGCAGCGATTGTGTAACATGATTTTTTTTCAATTGTTAGGTCAGCTTGCCCTGACACGATCCAACCCAACTGCGTCTTCTGCAATATTGAAGCATTTGAATTGAGACGAATTTGGCCTACGCATAGAAGCTCGAAGAATAAACTCGCGCCGATGAGCATGTCCACCCGTTATGTTGCAAAACATAACGGGTGGTAGGATCGGCTAAACGAATATTTGCTGGAATATTCCATTCTACGTGCGACAAATTGATATCTGGCTGATTTGTTGTTATAGCAGGTACAACAACTGCGGAAAATGACGTGGCATAATTGCCAACAGTCGATTTTAAGGAAATATGCATTGCGTCATTTGCAATAATGCCCGATTGGCCTATACCAGAGATTAGCATTGGACTTGGAACCCTTTTGAGTTGCAAAAAATTGGCTAATTTAGTTGTAATGCAATGTATTTGCGAGACTGAATCTAATAAGGCACTAACGATCCGCAACGATTTTTCACCAATACGATGGCTATAGCGAGCATTATGATTATTTTCGGCACAGGGTTTGAAGGGTGAGCGAGAGCTTTAGAATCAGTGACAAGGGCGGCCTTGGCTTTGATAGGAATGGCACCGTTATCAAGAATTATTGTTGTCGACGCAGGCGACACATGAAGTAATGTGTGGTGCTTCGAAGAGTAATTTTTACAAGCGCTCGATTTACAATTTTTCACGACGTGCCCCTTCTTCAAACAATTTATGCAAGTTGGAGTCGCCTTGCCTTTTTAAAACGCAGCAAAGGCGAAAGATTTAAAAATAAGGAACATGCCGAAATTGCATGCTCTAATGCATCACAAAATGTGCAGTCCTTTGTGGTATTTGTAATAACCAAAGATCTATTGCGATACACATGTTTTTTGTTTGTCACCTGGTTGCACGGCGCTTTGTCACCCAGTGCTATGTCCACATTTTCCAGCATCTGAGATCTATTTTCCAAAAACATTGCCATAGATTTCCATGATGGCAGCTCATTTGTGCACGCCTGATCTTCCCACTTGGCTCTTGTAGCCTTATCTACCTTGCAGTTAATGTGATGTATAAGTAGTCCATCCAACAGCTCATCATTGGTAGCAATAGTTTGCAATGCACGCAAGTGTGAACAAATTTTGTCACTAAGCTCCCTCAACCCTGTTGCCGAGCCTTCAGCCACTGACTTTAAAGCGAATATTTCCTTCATATGTGCCTGAAATTGAATTCTTTTAATATCGAAACGCCTCTTTAACAAAATTACCGCCTTTTCATAATTATTATCGGTTATCTCCAACGATCTGATGGCTTCTAACGCTACGCCACTCAAACTGGACTTAAGGTGTTGGAACTTCTCGACCGTATTTACACTTGGCTCACTGTCTACAACTGCGCAAAATAATGACCAAAAGTCTGGCCACTCAATAACCACACCATTGAAACGAGGTAATTGTAGCGCTGGTAATCGTACCTTTGGTGTATGCACCAATACGGACATAGCAGCGTCATCAAGTAAGGACTGCCTACGCGTGGATGAACGATCATCACCCAACAGAGTTAACCAAGAGCCTTGCTTAAATGTGATTTCACGATGAAATAAGCTTCCATAAACTCACTTCGAGTATCACTCTCTATTTCGTCATTGTCCTCTAGCTCCAGCTGAGATTGAACATCCTCGAATTGCGTTTGTTTGCAAACGCTCAAGTTGTCCCGCCTTCACGTATAAGGCTGAATCATTCAAGCCATCTAAAATGTTTGCAGTTGCTGCCTCTTTAATAGCATTGATTTGTTTCAGAACCCATAAGCTTCGGCGCTTAAGAAATGTACAGTCTCGTCAAAAACAGTACCTCGTTTTTTGTGTGATCTTGGCATTGTTCAGATGTGCAAAATGATTTTTCACCAAATTGTTAAAATTGTTAATGTTAAAAAAAAACCAACTTACAACAACAGCTTCTCCACAACTCAACGATAAACAACCAACAACGACTAATTGCTGCTCGGCACAACGACAAAGCAACTAAAATTGGTTTCGCCCAACAGCAACTGTCTGCCTTTTGTTTTAACAGCAAACGGTAAACGAAATATTCAATGCGCAGCAGCGAGTAGAATGCATGCATTGAATTAACGGAACTCAATCAACGAAATGTAATGCGTGATGATTTGTACAAATGAAAAAAAAAATTGAAATATATATTTTAATTTAAATCGAATTATAAAAATTAAAATATACGACACGAAAGTTCAAACTTTTTACTTTAAATCACGATCACGTCGGGGTCACCAATGTTTGGGGATAGCAAGCTTTTTTGCCAACCACTCTAAATCAAACAATCACTTAACGAAACGAATAAAAAGACGATGCTCTGTGGTTGATGGCTTAACAACGAATGAATGCATATATTGAAAGACAATATCAAAAAGAGGTATATACAAATTTTAGCCTGAGCAAACAATAGAGAGTGTAAAATAAAACGGAATGCATGAAATAACAAGGCAGCGTCACCGAACAATATCAATATCCCAATGCAAAGTGAAGAGAAAAGAACTATTCAACTACGTTCTCATTCCAGACACATTTTGAAAATAAATTTTTAGCGACGATAGTGAAGAATTAGCATTGCAAGAAGCATTGGTTTCGAATTTTTCACATGATCTGCTGGTTTTTGAACAAATTTTAAAAGGACGCACTTTCACATTTGTTGGCCATAATTCCAGGATCAGCAATTTGTTATGTAGTGTGATAGTCACCAATAAGGGTGTACGTGTTTTGGATCTCTCCTTCAGTAGAGTTAAATAAATAATTGATTTCGGTTTAAAAAATCAAATATATTGCAAAAAGACGCTAATTACAATCAACCAGTTATTTCTGTGTTATTTATTGTGCATACAGATAAGTAAAAATAAAAATAACATAAAAGAAAAAAAAAAAATAATAATATAGTTTGCAAACAGATTTTGTTTGTAATATGGGTGTTCGGCGCTCTCCTCACCGGCAAAGGCAGTCGCCAGTTAATGATTGTGTAAATCATAATTTGCAATCACCCGCGCAAACCCCGCCAGTAAGTGCATTATCAAAAAAATCAGTTGATACACACTGCACAAGTGAAAGTAACAGTGCAAATCTCTTGCCTGCACATATTCCTCACACTAACACTACATCAAATTTGGCAAAAACAAACTCATGTCCAATCACATCAAATACAGATGTTCTGTCTTGATGTACTCTATCCCTCTATACAGTGGAGTGTACAATGCGCTTCTCCTGCTGTAACACCAGCAGCTACAACACCAAAGGAAACAAATAACGCAACAAAGGCAACTAGTGCGATGACTATTATATAACCAGTTGCTGTTCAAAGTGGAATTGATCGCTACATTACTGTAGTAAAGCGAAAAAGAAGTCCCCAAATTAAAAAACAAATGAGTTCAAAGAAAATTCAGAAGCAGAACACTACCCCTATTAGTTCGGAAAATAGATACGACTGCTTTCAAGTGATAAAAGTGACGAAAATATTATCCCCAAGAAAAATTTCAAACCCCCACTCATTTTCTTATGAGAACGTAATTCAGATAAATTGATTTTCAAAATAACAAGTCTTATAGGACCAAAGAATTTCCACGTTGTTCCTATTCGCAAAGGCCAAATTGAGGAAACGAGAGTGCAAATCTATAGCGAAACTCTTTATCGCAAAGTAATTGCAGAATTTGATGCTGTAAAAAAGAATTACTACACATATCAGGTAAAAAGTACTAAGGGCTTAATCGTTGTACTCAAAGGCATCGAACCCAACTTTGATATTAACGAAATCAAACTCGCCCTTCAGGAAGAAGGGTTTCAAGCTAAAACAGCATTCAACATCCTCAACAAAAGCAATATACCTCAACCGTTATATCGCATTGAGCTTCAACCTGAAACAAAAACCCTAAAAAATGTGAAGTACACCCCATATATAAAATTCGATATTTATTGCATCGCAAAATCACAATCGAAGAACCCCATAAGCGAACTGGACCTCCTTAGTGCAGCAACTGCCAAGAATATGGACATACTAGGACATATTGTACCCTGCCAGCTGTTTGTATGATTTGTGGAGATCTCCATAAATCAAATATATGCCCAAAGTATAAAAGCGATGCTAGCATGAAAAAATGCAGCAATTGTGGAGGTAATCACACCGCAAATTATAGAGGTTTCCCCGTATATACAACCCTAAAGCTAAATTTCTCCTTTAGCAAACAACCTCTAAAACCAGTTGAGCAAACTCAGATAGCCAACTCAAGTAAGAGATGCAACATTGATTGATGCAACACAATTCTTCTCTGCAATCCCAAACAAGAATCAAACCAATTCATACGCTAGCGTGTTCAAACAAAACCCACACCAACAAAGCAATGTAAATAATGAGCAGAAACACTCACTGCCCACCCAACAGCCAAGTACCCTTGAACATTTGCTTCAAACTTTAATTCAGAATATGAACCAATTCATGAACTCAATGCAAAAAATGATGCAAGAAATGATGAAAAATCAATCGATGTTACTCCAAACATTGCTATCTAGACAATAAATACTAAGAGTCGTCTCAAGATATGCCACTGGAACGCCAACGGCTTAAGCCAGCATCGTTTGGAGCTAATTCAATTCCTTGAATCCAACCAGATCGACATAATGATAATATCTGAGACCCATTTCACTGACAAAAATTGCTGCCAAATACCATATTACACTGTAAACTGTACTCCACAAATCATCCGCATGGTAAGGCACGCGGAGGAACTGCCATATTGATAAAAAGCAGAATTATGTTACATTATGTTCTTGAAGATTTCAGTAGCGTCTACTTGCAAGCCACATCTATATGTCTGGAAGAATACATCTCTAAGCTAGTAATATCTGCGATATACTGTCCCCAAAGATACAGTATTACCGAACAGCAATATAAAGAATTTTTCTCAACTCTTGGTAACAAATTTTTGGTTTCTGGCGTTGTCAACGCCAAACACACTTACTGGGGCTCCTGCTTAATAACTCTGAAAGGAAGAAGACTATGCTCAATCATTACTAACCACGGCTACGATGTAATCTGAAATGGTCAACCGACATATTGACTGACGGACAAGAGGAAGATACCCGATCTCATAGACTTTGAAGTCGCCAAAGGTTTGCAGATGGAAAATATCTCCACAGAGTGTAATTATGATCTCTCATCTGATCACTCACCCGCGGTAATATCTATAAAATCACCAAGATCCCAAGACAATTGCGTTAGAAAGAAAATAGACTGGTTGAAATTCAAGAAATATATAAATTCCCATCTTCCTCTGAGTACTGTATTAATAAATGGACACGATGTAGACCTAGCACTCGAAAACTTCAACCAGTTGCTCTCATTAGCTCTCAGCTCAGCCACCTGCACAAGGCTATTCAAGCAATCAAACTACACGGTGTCCAATAAGTTTTAATAAATATGTTTTCCGTTAATTTTAAATAACAGAAAGTAGGCGTATGTTTTTATTTTGATATATATGAAATCCCGTTAGATTTCTGAGCAGCGTGTCATAGAATTCATTTCATTTCAGCTGTAGTTGAGTTAAATAAAAACGATGAAGAACGTGCGCGAAGTAATTATTAATCAATTTTTGCGAGGCATAAAGCCATATGCAATTTTCAAATCATTGAAACAAGGTGGAATCAAGTGCGATTTTGTTTATAAGACCATAAAACGATTTAAGGAAACTGGGTCTACTGAAAATCGACCGAAAAGTGGCCGTCCACGCACTGCCCGGACGAAGAGCAATATCAAAATTGTAAGAGAGCAAATTCGACGAAAAAGGTGCCGCTCCGTGAGAAAAATAGCTGCCTCTTTTAAAATAAGCAAGTCATCTGCTCATTTGCTTTTAAAAAAAGATGTTGGACTTAAGGGGGTCTTCTACCTTGTTGGTTCAAAAAATTCGATTTTTTTTTTTCAATTTTCCAACCCAGAAGGTGTTAGGAATATACCCTTAAAAGGATATAACTGAAATCTTATTTCGAGTTTTTCGGAGCCGTCGAAGACAGTTACGCGTGCTCTTATCGCAGCGCTCTTCGCGACCACCTAAAAGCTGGCCCATGGCGTTTTTCTAAAGTTATCTAACGTTCTATCGAATACCTGATGTATCTGTATCTATGTAATCTCTGTTATGCATGATAAATTTTTCGGTCCATTCAGTTTGAAAGAAAATTTAACGTCGGAAACATCCCGCTTGTTATATACATGAATATCTTTAAATGCGATTTCCCAAAAGTTGCGTTTTTGTAACTGGTTGACATGATATCTCGAAAACTAATTGATTGATTGATTGAAATTATATATCAAAATTTGTGAAAAACATGTGGCTATCGTCTGACAGATACTTTTTAGATATTTTTTATTTAAACAATTTTTACAGATGTTTTTAACCCCGAAAACATTAAAAAAAAAATTTTTTTTTTTTAAAGTTGCCTGTTCTGCGAAATTTTCAAATTTTGAAATTGCCATCTGTCAAACGATAGCCAAGGTGATAAAAAAATTAAATCATTTTGGTTTTTTTGTTTCAGACGATATTCATGAGCTAAATCGTGTCAACCATTTGTGTATGCATTTTTTGCAAGGGACACTTCAAGGTCAAGTCACGGTCAAATCGAAGACAGTAAATTTTCAGTAAAATTAGTGTTAAATGTATTTAAATAAACAAGTTGAATGCAACATACCGCACCTCGATTGCGTTTTTAGTTTTCCTATAACTAATATTCAAAAAACAGTGTCAAAAATGAAGCCACAAGCTAGAAGACCCCCTTAAGCCGTACAAAAAACAAAAAATTCACGGCGTTTCCATTTCTTCAAAGGACAAGAGAGCTGAAAGAGTCAGCAGTATTCAGGCTTGGCACGGTGGCGACGAGTTCGTATTTTCTGATAAAAAACTTTTCGTGTTGCAGCAATCGCATAATGCACAGAACGACCGAGTATGGGCTGTTTCATTGGAGGATGTTCCTGAATCAGAATTATTTGTCCCCAGATATCAGAGTGCTCTCTCGATCATGGTTTGGGGCGGATTTTGCAAGAGGGGTAAATTGCCGCTTGTTTTTATTGAAAAAGGGGTCAAAGTAAATGCTGTGTACTACAAAGAGCACGTTTTGAAGTCAGTAGTCCTCCCTGCTTGCAAACACTTGTTTGGTGACGACTACTATTGTTTTCAACAAGACGGAGCGCCATCACATACTGCAAAAATTTGTCAAGACTGATGCGAAGAGAATTTGGCTGATTTTTTGAGGAAGGATGAGTGGCCACCAAGCAGCCCTGATCTTAATCCTATGGATTTCTTCGCATGGGGATATATAACAGCAAAGCTCAACGACTATAAAATAAGAAATTTGGGGCAGCTACGTAAAACTTTACAAAAGATATGGGAGGAAATGCCCATGAATCATGTACGTGCCGCATGCGACTCTTTTGAAAAGAGATTGGGCTTAGTAAAAAAAATCAAAGGGGCGCGTAATAAATAAAAACCTTTTATAATTTTTCAAAATGTATAAGACAACTCATTTGGATAAAATTTTTCCATTCATTTCGTCAACTTGCCTTAATATAGCGAAAAACATTTTTATTAAAACTTATTGGACACCGTGTATAGCGCATACATACCAGAAGACTCCGAAGGCAATGTCAAGAGTTCAGATCACCGAATATGAAAACACAGCTACAGCACTGCACTCGAAAGCAAGCAAGCCCTAAAAAAAATAAAAACAACAAAGAGTTATAAGATCATATAGCCAAATTAACACCTGGTGAAGTGTCAGACTACTCTTTGTGGAAATCAGCAAAAAACTCAAATCGGCCAATTCTCACTGATTCCCCCATCCGTTTGAGTGACGGTAATTGGGCTAGAAGCAACTGTGAGAAGGGTTTGGCTTTTGCAGACCACCTAAAAAGTGTGTTTACACCCAATCCACCCTCTTCACAGTCCTCATTACCAAAATTAATTTCTCAACCTTGCTCAATAACGCTCAAAATTAAAAAAAGGACATATTCAAAGCAATTTATAAAGATTTAAACCCAAAAAAATCACCTGGTCCAGATAAAATTATCGGTAAAATGATAAAAGAGCTACCTCCGGCTTCAGTAATTCATCTGATGCACATTTTCAATGCTATCCTTCGTATTAAACACTATCCCAAATGCTGGAAAACTTAAAAAATTATTATGATAGCAAAACCAGGAAAAGACCCTACAAAAGTTGCATCGTACAGACCTATCAGCCTCCTGCCTCTACTTTCTAAAATATTCGAAAAGCTACTTGTCATGAATATAACTCCATTTATTAATCTCAACCAACTGATTCCTCAACATCAGTTTGGATTTAGAAAACAGCACGGCACAATAGAACAAGTCCACCGCATTGTAACTCTGATAAGGAACACTTTTGAAGAAAAAAAGTATTGCTCAGCTGTCTTTCTTGATATCACTCAAGCTTTCGATAAAGTATGGCACGATGGCCTTATTTACAAACTCAAACTATTACTGCCTGCAAATGTCTCCTCAGAAAGATTTTTCTTTCGAATGGTACCCACCTGTCGGCAAGCAATTGGCAATTCTTCCGACAGTAACAACTTGCCATGAAAAAGCTTCTTAAAGAACTCTGTGACAAAGCTCAGAAAAAGTGATGTCACAAGTGTTCTGCCGTTCGGAACCGGCTAAAATAAGTAGGTCCCTTCTAATACTGTCCAAATTTAAGACGCACAAGAGTAATGGAAGAGAAGCTCGGCCAATGAGTCCTTTGGGGCTTTAAGTGCCACATATTTATATTTATTTATAAATGTCTCCTCATTGCTTAGTAGCTACCTCACGAAAAGACAATTTCTCGTACATCACAAGGATTACACAACAAATCCATTGGATATTCACGCTGGCGTTCCTCAAGGAAGCGTTTTGGGCCCCTTACTGTATCTCTTATACACTACAGATATGCCCAGCAATAACCATACATTCATATCGACCTTTGCAGATGATACGGCAATATTGTGCTCTCGCTCTAACCCCATAGAAGCTACTAAACTCCTGCAGACTCATATCGATTCTCTCGAAATCTGGCTAGCAAAATGGCGTATAAAAGTCAATGAATCAAAGAGCGTACATGTAACCTTCACGCTAAGGCCAGATACATGTCCCCCACTTAAAATTAATGGCCAATCAGTTCCACAATGTTCCTCAACAAAGTACTTGGGTATTCACCTCGACAGAAGGCTGACCTGGAAAAATCACATAGAGGCAAAGAAAACTCAGATCAAGCTTAAAATTAATCAGTTATGGTGGCTGATACACAAAAGATCAAAGTTGAATCTCGAATACAAAGTGCTATTATATAAAGCAATCCTGAAGCCAATCTGGACTTATGGTATTCAGTTTTGGGGCACCGCATCTCCCTCAAATATCGAAAAATTGCAGCGAATTCAATCCAAGTGTCTGCGAATTATTGTAAACGCGCCTTGGTATATGAAGAACGTTAACATCCATCGAGATTTAAATGTACCCACAATTTCTGAGGAAGTTGCAATGTCTTGCAGAAGCTACATTCAAAAATTACACAGTCATCCGAATCCCCTTTCTAGGCAATTGTTGCTGAGCACGGGGCATCGTCGATTAAAAAGAAAAGACATGCTGAATATGCTGTGAAATTGCTATACCTCGCGACTCACCAAATTGTGATGGAACATAGGGAATATCACATAATTTTAGTTAGTTTGTAAGATTTGATTACTTATTGTTAGTTTCTAAGTAATTTAGAAAGATTCAATAGAGAAAGCTTGTTAGAAAAAAAAAATCCTGTTATACAGGTGTTGCGTAACATTTGCACCTGTTCTAACCATTTGGCAGTAATTATTTCATCAGTTTTCTTCCAGCATTCTAAAGCCCCGTAGATGGTTGGAAGAACTACTATAGAGTAAATCGAGTGCATTAATTTTTGCTGCAGTCCCCAGTTATTCCCATAGATGCGTTTGTATGTCCAACGAGCATTGTTCACTACATCGTCAATATGGGAGAATATTGAAATTACATAATTATTAATATGTTAGTGTATCTTATAGGTTACTATGTTTCATAGTGTTGCATGTATGTCAGTACATTTTTTTTTTGTGCTGATATTGTAGAAATATACATATTGAAGAGTTGTGGGAGAGATGCCAATGTAAAGATACATTAAAGGCAGCGCACGCCATGTGCTCTGGCGCAGACACATATGTTATTCGTATGTGTGTATGGAGTCATACACTGTTTGGGTCTCAATCCGAGTTGTTCAAATTTACTATAGTTAAACAACGTTATTTATAGATGTGATTTTTGTGCAAAAAAACCTCCATTAATTTGCCTCCCTAAAATTGAAGAGACATGTTTAAACAGTTTAAAATCAATGTTTGACACTCTTAAGTTATCACATACCTCTTATAATAACAATGTCAATGGAAAAGCAACATATATTGTTAATTGTTAGTAATAAGACTAACATCAGTACAATGATGACTCGTTCAAAAGCAAAGGTCAGTGACCCAAAAGTCTTAGACGAAATAGTATATCTAACTCTTTATCTTTATATATATATATATATATATATATATATATATATATATATATATATATATTTATATTTATATTTATGTACAAGCTTAAATCCGCTGTTTTTCGGTAAAAAAAAAACCCCATGGCTCGTAAAATTATGGAAATGGCTTGTTGAGTATCACCTAAATGTTCGGTAAGCATTTTTTGCGATTGGGTGTCGTCCTCATCCAAAAGAGCCTGCAAATCACTCAAGTCAAAATGGTCTTCTTTCAACCGACGAAATCAGTCTCTGCAAGTGGTTTCCGATAGCGCACTGTCACCATAGGCCTCCACAAACATTCGATGCGACTAAGCAGCAGATTTCTTCAAATTGAAGCAAAAAAGTAGAGCTTCCCACATATGCTCTTTTTCTGGCACGAAACTAGACATGATTATACGAGAAAAAATGTATGTTGTTGTATGAAATCACTGTTGATGTTTACTAATTGATGTAAACTGGTGAACTCATAAAAAAAAGGACTAACGCCATCTACGACCAAGCAGCGGATTTAAGCTTGTACACCTGATATGTGGCACTTATAAGCCCCAAAAGGGACAAAGAGTTAGAAGAGCACATAGCGAAATTAACACCTGGTGAAGCGTCAGACTACTCTTTGTGGAAATCAGCAAAAAACTCAAATCGGCCAATTCTCACTGATTCCCCCATCCGTTTGAGTGACGGTAATTGGGCTAGAAGCAACTGTGAGAAGGGTTTGGCTTTTGCAGACCACCTAGAAAGTGTGTTTACACCTAATCCACCCTCTTCACAGTCATCATTACCAAAATTAACTTCTCAACTTTGCTAAATAACGCCCAAAATTTAAAAAAATACATATTTATAAAGATTTTAATCCAAAAAAATCACCTGGTTCAGATAAAATTACCGATAAAATGATAAAAGAGCTACCTCCGGCTTCAGTAATTCATCTTATGCACATTTTCAATGCTATCCTTCGTATTAAACACTATCCCAAATGGTGGAAAACTTCAAATATTATTATGATAGCAAAACCAGGAAAAGACCCTACAAAAGTTGCAGCGTACAGACCTATCAGCCTGGAGTTCCACAAGGAAACGTTTTGGGACCTTTACTGTATCTAATATACACAACGTTCCTCAACAAAGTACTTAGGTATTCACCTAGACAGAAGACTGACCTGGAATAAGCACATAGAGGCAGAGAAAACTCAGATCAAGCGTAAAATTAATCAGTTATGGTGGCTGTTACACAAAAGCTCAATGTTGAATTTCTAATACAAAGTGCTATTATATAAAGCAATCTTGAAGCCAATCTGGACCTATGGTATTCAGTTATGGGGCACCGCATATGAGGAACGTTAACATCCATCGAGATTTGAATGTACCCACAATTTCTGAGGAAGTTGCAAAGTCCTGCAGAAGCTACATTCATAAATTAAACAACCATCCGAATCCTGTTGTAGACAATTGTTGCTGCGCACAGGCCATCGACGATTAAAAAGAAGAGACACATTGTATACGCTGTGAAATGGTTAAACCTCGCGACTAAACAAATTGTGATGGAACAAGGGAATATCATATAATTTTAAGTTAGTTTGTAAGATTTGAATACTTATTGTGAGTATTTACGAATGGTAGAAAGATTCAACAAATTCTTAGTATCCCAAGTTGATTCGTTTAATAGAATCAGTTGAAACATCTTTCTTTAACAATTTATAGCACGCAAAGTGTTGGTGTTCAATTCCAGACTGCTCAGCAATACCAACTATTATATCTTCAGCACTGACCGATGACAAAAACAATGTAAGGTGACGCCATTTTTAGGAAACAGCAATATCAAGACCAGTGTTCAAATTAGAACCCATTATAGTTGAGCGATTATTTCGATATTTTTGATTTACATTCACTGTAGTCAAATCAGATGAATGACCAATAACATTATTCTTAGTTATAGGAACAACATTACTTGAGTAAGGTTGATCACTTTGAACAGCAACATTAGCAACGTTGCTGTTCAAACAACATTATTGGCATGAGAGCGATCATCAGCAAAAGCGATATTCTCAACGAGAGAGTAATCGGAGTCATCAGCACTAACAACATCATCACTGACGGTGACTGAAGGGGATAGAATCGATTCATTCTGTTGAATAAGAGTGACATCAGATACACTATGAGAGCGACCGAGCGACTATGAGCGAAGATTTAGCAAAACTATTTTTGGACTGGATGGGTGCCGTAGCTCAGTGGTTAGTGTGTTGGCCTTCTGATCTATAGGTCGCGGTTCAAACACCGGCTGATGCATAACAAATTTAATATCGAAAAGATTTTTCTTTTGAACGGTACCCACCTGTTGAGAAGCAAAGGTCAGAAAAAGTTATGTCGAACAGCTCAGCCGTTCGGAACCGGGTAAAATAGGTAGGTTCCTTCTAATACTGTCCAAAAATTTAACATGCACAACAGTTATGGAAGAGAAACTCAAAGATCCCTTTTGGGGCTTATAAGTGCCACATATCAGGTGTACAAGCTTAAATCCGCTGCTTGGTCGTAGATGGCGTTAGTCCTTTTTTTTATGAGTTCACCAGTTTACATCAATTAGTAAACATCAACAGTGATTTCATACAACAACATACATTTTTTCTCGTATAATCATGTCTAGTTTCGTGCCAGAAAAAGAGCATATGTGGGAAGCTCTACTTTTTTGCTTCAATTTGAAGAAATCTGCTGCTTAGTCGCATCGAATGTTTGTGGAGGCCTATGGTGACAGTGCGCTATCGGAAACCACTTGCAGAGACTGATTTCGTCGGTTGAAAGAAGACCATTTTGACTTGAGTGATTTGCAGGCTCTTTTGGATGAGGACGACACCCAATCGCAAAAAATGCTTACCGAACATTTAGGTGATACTCAACAAGCCATTTCCATAATTTTACGAGCCATGGGGTTTTTTTTTACCGAAAAACAGCGGATTTAAGCTTGTACATAAATATAAATATAAATATATATATATATATATATATATATATATATATATATATATATATATATATATATATATATATATATATAGATAAAGATAAAGAGTTAGATATACTATTTCGTCTAAGACTTTTGGGTCACTGACCTTTGCTTTTGAACGAGTCATCATTGTACTGATTTTAGTCTTATTACTAACAATTAACAATATATGTTGCTTTTCCATTGACATTGTTATTATAAGAGGTATGTGATAACTTAAGAGTGTCAAACATTGATTTTAAACTGTTTAAACATCTATAAATAACGTTGTTTAACTATAGTAAATTTGAACAACTCGGATTGAGACCCAAACAGTGTATGACTCCATACACACATACGAATAACATATGTGTCTGCGCCAGAGCACATGGCGTGCGCTGCCTTTAATGTATCTTTACATTGGCATCTCTCCCACAACTCTTCAATATGTATATTTCTACAATATCAGCACAAAAAAAAAATGTACTGACATACATGCAACACTATGAAACATAGTAACCTATAAGATACACTAACATATTAATAATTATGTAATTTCAATATTCTCCCATATTGACGATGTAGTGAACAATGCTCGTTGGACATACAAACGCATCTATGGGAATAACTGGGGACTGCAGCAAAAATTAATGCACTCGATTTACTCTATAGTAGTTCTTCCAACCATCTACGGGGCTTTAGAATGCTGGAAGAAAACTGATGAAATAATTACTGCCAAATGGTTAGAACAGGTGCAAATGTTACGCAACACCTGTATAACAGGATTTTTTTTTTTCTAACAAGCTTTCTCTATTGAATCTTTCTAAATTACTTAGAAACTAACAATAAGTAATCAAATCTTACAAACTAACTAAAATTATGTGATATTCCCTATGTTCCATCACAATTTGGTGAGTCGCGAGGTATAGCAATTTCACAGCATATTCAGCATGTCTTTTCTTTTTAATCGACGATGCCCCGTGCTCAGCAACAATTGCCTAGCAAGGGGATTCGGATGACTGTGTAATTTTTGAATGTAGCTTCTGCAAGACATTGCAACTTCCTCAGAAATTGTGGGTACATTTAAATCTCGATGGATGTTAACGTTCTTCATATACCAAGGCGCGTTTACAATAATTCGCAGACACTTGGATTGAATTCGCTGCAATTTTTCGATATTTGAGGGAGATGCGGTGCCCCAAAACTGAATACCATAAGTCCAGATTGGCTTCAGGATTGCTTTATATAATAGCACTTTGTATTCGAGATTCAACTTTGATCTTTTGTGTATCAGCCACCATAACTGATTAATTTTAAGCTTGATCTGAGTTTTCTTTGCCTCTATGTGATTTTTCCAGGTCAGCCTCCTGTCGAGGTGAATACCCAAGTACTTTGTTGAGGAACATTGTGGAACTGATTGGCCATTAATTTTAAGTGGGGGACATGTATCTGGCCTTAGCTGAAGTGTATAAAAGATACAGTAAGGGGCCCAAAACGTGAATATCCAATGGATTTGTTGTGTAATCCTTGTGATGTACGAGAAATTGTCTTTTCGTGAGGTAGCTACTAAGCAATGAGGAGACATTTGCAGGCAGTAATAGTTTGAGTTTGTAAATAAGGCCATCGTGCCATACTTTATCGAAAGCTTGAGTGATATCAAGAAAGACAGCTGAGCAATACTTTTTTTCTTCAAAAGTGTTCCTTATCAGAGTTACAATGCGGTGGACTTGTTCTATTGTGCCGTGCTGTTTTCTAAATCCAAACTGATGTTGAGGAATCAGTTGGTTGAGATTAATAAATGGAGTTATATTCATGACAAGTAGCTTTTCGAATATTTTAGAAAGTAGAGGCAGGAGGCTGATAGGTCTGTACGATGCAACTTTTGTAGGGTCTTTTCCTGGTTTTGCTATCATAATAATTTTTTAAGTTTTCCAGCATTTGGGATAGTGTTTAATACGAAGGATAGCATTGAAAATGTGCATCAGATGAATTACTGAAGCCGGAGGTAGCTCTTTTATCATTTTACCGGTAATTTTATCTGGACCAGGTGATTTTTTTGGGTTTAAATCTTTATAAATTGCTTTGAATATGTCCTTTTTTTTAAATTTGAGCGTTATTGAGCAAGGTTGAGAAGTTAATTTTGGTAATGAGGACTGTGAAGAGGGTGGATTGGGTGTAAACACACTTTTTAGGTGGTTTGCAAAAGCCAAACCCTTCTCACAGTTGCTTCTAGCCCAATTACCGTCACTCAAACGGATGGGGGAATCAGTGAGAATTGGCCGATTTGAGTTTTTTGCTGATTTCCACAAAGAGTAGTCTGACGCTTCACCAGGTGTTAATTTCGCTATGTGCTCTTCTAACTCTTTGTTGTTTTTATTTTTTAAGGCTTGCTTTAACTTTCGAGTGCAGTGCTGTAGCTGTGTTTTCAGATTCGGTGATCTGAATTCTTGCCATTGTCTTCGGAGTCTAACAGGATGAATTAGAATAACTCCTACAGCTGTTCTCAATATTATTTTAGCGTCAATCCGGTTGAACTAAATGTTCAAATGAACGCTGTCATTAGCATTCCCAGATTGCTGCATAGAAGTGTTATTGGTAATAACATTAATGCATCAGGTCAGTTATCTTTATTCAAAGATAGGGCACCAGATAGAAGCTTTTGGATACCACTAGACGAATGCCTCCATATACCTTTTAGATAAAAAATACAAAATTGTCAGTATATATACGATAGGGTGGGATGGAGTGTGAGCAGAATCGTCCTAACCTGCCAGGACGTTGTCTGGTAAAATGATCTGTCCAACACTGAAGAAGGCGCTGAAGCTGGGCTGTTCAACTGTCGATCAGTCTTAGAACAATGGCAATGGTCTCGCAAGCCGAAAGAATCTGTACTCCAGATCCATTCTCACTCAAGGGATAAGAAACAAAAAAATAATTGTTAAATGTTAGGTAGCCAGGCATTAATTAAGGTACTGAGAAAAAAGGAAATAAACTCTAAGATTGTTTGGGAAATAGTAAATATCATCCAAGCCTTTATAGAAGGAATCAAGTAATACTTTACTGTATTCCAGCATAATGAGAGTTTGATGGTAATGAGGAAGCGTTCCGATTGGCAAAGAAGGCGGTTGGAAATCAACCTTGTGTACCTTAATCAGTACCAGATATGATCAAATCTTTTTACAAACAATGTGTCAAAAATGAATTTTCAGAGAAATAAAAAAGAAAATGGAACAATATCGTCGGTAGTTCCAAAAGTTCCAAGTTATTCTTTCCGGCATATTCAGAACTGAGCAGATTAGAACTAAAACCAATGACAGGGATGCTCAGCGGTTACTGTCTGCTAAACAAGCAAAAGAAACGCTTAAACGCTTGGGACTCATTGCCCTACGACATTGTTCCATTTTCTGTTTGATTTCTTTGAAAATTCATTTTTGACACACTCTTTGTATGAAGGATGAAGAATCTTCATACACTTAATTCTGGATTGCTTAACCTTAACTCCAACAAGACAGCAGACAATAGACAGAAATATTTTACATAGGTAGGGCTTTTCTCTCGAAAACTCCGAGCATCCTCTGTCCTGAGGTGGAAATCGTCCCAGCTACGGCACCAAACGTAAGGACAGGCGTGGCGAGAGGTTTTTAAAGTGTGGTTTTCATTTCTCGAGAGAGAACTAGGCTTTTTAATTGCTTATTTAGACGAAACTAGCACCTGTTAGCAAGAGTGATCCTTCGAAAAATCTTCAGGGTTACTGACACCCCGTTCATATTAAACGGCGGGGAGAGTTATACAGTGTCATTCTGCATAGACGAATAAGCTTCGTAAGGATACCGAACTTAGACATTTTTGTGTAGTGGTAATCCCTTACCAGACTGTCGAAAGCGGCTTTATAATAAACAATTATATGGTGTGGGTCGATTCTTTCTCTTGCGTCTTCTCTAGAATTAGCGCAGTGTGAAATTTTGGTCGATTTCAGATTTATCGGGTCTTAAACCACACTGATAAAGTCCAATCAGCTTGTTTAGCATAGGCTTCAATCTTTCGCAGAGTACGCTCAATAGGACCTTGTATACGAATAATCAGGCATACTTTCATCCTACCATATTCTACTTATGAGCTGGTGCATGGTTGTGAGCAGCTCATCGTCTTCGGTCTTGAACAACTCAATAGACAAGCCATCATCACCATCAGCTTTGTTGTTTTTCAGCCTGAAAATGACCTCTCTGACCTTGCCTTTGTCGGGTGGTGAAACATCTGCACCATAATCGGGTGCAGTTCGGGAAATATCCTTCACTAGAGGAATTGTTTGAAGTGCCGCCCATCAATAACGTGGAGAAGCATTCCCTCCATAAGTTCAGTACACTCTGAACGCCCGTAACCAGAATCCCATTTTTGTCACGGCAGGAAGATGCTCCGTCACTCAGGCGCTTGATCTACTTACATTCACGGCTTTCCTGCTCTCTTTCCTGCTGAAAAGCCATTTCTCCGCACTTCTCTTTTCTATGTAAAACTCCTTGACAGCTTACGTAACACCTACATACAGGGTTTTTCTACTGGCGTCGTTTTCTCTGCGATAACGTCGAGACACTCCTGATCATTTTCATGTCATGGAGTGAGATATATGTGTCCACTGTGTGCATGTATCATTAAGAGGGGGAGTGTTCTGCATAAGCAGATCCGACAGTCGAGTGGTACAATCATTTGCTGTCTCTGACGATTGCAGCTTATTGCAGTCAATCTTTCTATGTTTTGTTTTTTTCTAAGGGGGAATATTTCATAGATACCGTCAACCATGGACGGCATGCACGATTCATACTGTTTGCTAAAGTTTCAATGCAAATCATTCGTATTGAAACTATTCGTATTTGGCATAAGATATTTGGCAGCAAAGTGAGAAGACGAATCCTGATATTACTGGAGAAATCCGCTTAAAGCAATTTTCAAGATTTGACGAGTTGTTTCGATTTCTTAAATGTTCTCTGCTATAACTTCTTAACTAGAGCTAATAGCTAAGACTACTCTGTTCAGTTTTGAAATTATTCCATGAGATATAACTATTATCACTTGTTTTATTTTTATTGTAAATGATTTGAATTTTGTTTGCTTGTATTTTTTACAGATCTTAAATAAATTTGACTATTTTTTCACGGCTGTCTTCACAATAGAACTGTTACTTAAATTGATTGCGTATGGCTTTGTATTGCATGACGGTGCTTTTTGCAGATCAGCATTTAATCTATTAGATTTACTTGTTGTCTGCGTATCGTTAATATCAATTGGTTTCAGGTAAGCAAGCAGCAGCTTCCGTAAGTTCGTTCCTTTGTGGCTTGTAGGAAATTGATTCTGAAAAATTCTGGGCTCCGTCATAAAGCTCTAAAAAAATGTACGAGTTTAACCACTAAAATAAGTTTCTCGTTATGTCCGAATTTAGCAATCCGCAGAATAGACCCGATTTCTAAATTGTTGCAGTTTACTCATTGATAGCAATAGTTATGGTGGGTAACTCCAGGTCATATATATACTACGGACAATATTATAGACGCTGGGGTACAGCATGAATTACGAAATTCCGACATGACGACAGCTTCCTTGTGTACTAGGGAAGTATTAAAATATAGAAGCATTAATAAAGCATGGCATTTTGCTAGAGCCACAAAAGAATGCAGCATATATATATCGTAATTTAAATATGTAATTACTAAATCCTTTAAATATTTTTTCTTCAAAATTATAGTTCGAATGCGATTTCAGTCGTAAAAATACTTCGAGTTCTTCGTGTTCTGCGTCCACTCAGAGCTATTAATCGTGCCAAAGGCTTAAAGGTAAATTTCTTCGTTCAGCATACGTTTGATTGAAATTGTTTAAAGTGTTTTTTTGCAAATTGAATTGTATTTTTTTCAATGATAACTTGTTCTCTTTTTTATACTTTTGGAGATGAATTTAATATTAATGTTGCTTCCAGTAATTCATCCACAAAAAACAGAGTTCTATTAATTTTATGATGCTTATGAATAACCGTATTTTAGCTTGTTGTTTGTGCCTCCAAATATTGCAAAATGTATTGCCTTTACGTAATTCGTATAGAACTTAATGGGATATGCATGAACGCGTGCGAGTTTTTCTTTCAAATCTCAATTTGTAATATATATATATATATATGTATATATATATATATATATATATATATATATATATATGTGTGTATACATATATATATATATATATATATATATATATATATATTACACATATATATATATATATATATATATTACATATATATATATATATATATATATATATATATATATATATATATATTACATATATATATATATATATATATATATGTATATTACATATATATATATATATATATATATATATATATATATATATATATATATATATATATATATATATATATATTACATATATATATATTTTTATATATATATATATATATATATATATATATATATAGACAGGGTGGCTGATAAATTTTTATTATGCATAGGTTAGTTAGTTTTTAAATATAATTGATTTTAACAGTAACGCCGTTTTCCGTAAGGTCCCACAATGCACCTTGATGAAACTTCACACCACGCTGTGACGTGAAGTGGGTGTAATTCCGTCTCATGGAGTATCTGTGGGTTAGAATCACTCCATATCCGGCAATTTTGATTGTAAACATTGCCGTTCAAATCAAAATGGGCCTCATCACACAAAAAAATGCAGTTCAAGATGTTTTTGTCCTCCTCCGCTATTTGGAGGAACTTCTCGCAAAATTCCGAGCGAATTGGCAAATTCAGTTGGCTTGTTAGTAGAATTTTATATGGGAGTAAGCTTAAACCTTGTGGGTGCCGTAGCTCAGTGGTTAGTGTGTTCGCCTTCTGATCTGTAGGTCGTGGGTTCAATCCCCGGCTGATGCATAACAAATTTAATATCGAAAAGATTTTTCTTTCGAATGGTACCCACCTGTCGGCAAGCAATTGGCAATTCTTCCGACAGTAACAACTTGCCATGAAAAAGCTTCTTAAAGAACTCTGTGACAAAGCTCAGAAAAAGTGATGTCACAAGTGTTCTGCCGTTCGGAACCGGCTAAAATAAGTAGGTCCCTTCTAATACTGTCCAAATTTAAGACGCACAACAGTAATGGAAGAGAAGCTCGGCCAATGAGCCCTTTGGGGCTTTAAGTGCCACATATTTATTTTTTATTTTTTTAAGCTTAAACCTTTATGCAAAATCGTCTGCAGTGGCTGTCTGCTGATACTTATTTGAGCAGATAAGCTTCTTGTCGAAACTGTAGGATTGGCTTGTATGGCAGCAGTCACAGCAGCTATGGTTTCCTGCGTCCGAACTGAGAGTTCGCGATGATAAGGTCTTATTGCGATTGTCCCACGCTCGGCAAAATTATTAACGAGCCTTATTATAGTCCATCTGCTAGGAGGAGTGCCGCCAAGCGTGCGCCTATATTCTTTTCGGACGGAAACTACGGACTCCAACGAGTGATAGCGGCACACAATTAAATTTATTGTTTCATTATCCCAATCTTCCATTTTCGTTTAATTTAAAGATGAATCTATTAAATAAAGAAAAAATGGAACAGATATGTTACATAGGAAAAAATTTATTACGTTTTCTTTTGGTAGTAGCTTTTATCAGCGACCCTGTATATATATATATATATATATATATATATATATATATATATATATATATATATATATATATATATATATAAAGGGTTATCCATTTTGCGGTTTCAAAAGTAAATGTAAATAAAACACATATAAAATATTTTTTATTATGATATTTCTTTTTTATTATAAAGTTTGAACGTTGACATTATGTGTGAAATACTACATCATTTAAATGACCACCACGAGAATTGTTGCAAGCATCGATTCTTTTGAGGTAATTTTCGACCACTTTTTGACACATATTAGGCGGTATCTCAGCCATAACGTGACGAATGTTGGTTTTTAGGTGCTCAAGAGTTAAAGGTTTATCTGCATAAACACGGTCTTTCGCGTAGCCCCACAAAAAAAAGTCAAGCGGTGTCAAATCGCATGATCTTGGTGGCCACTTGATATCGCCACGACGAGAAATTACGCGGCCAGAAAATTTCTCTTGCAATAAAGCCATATTCGCTCGAGTTGTGTGGCATGTGGCACCGTCTTGTTGAAACCACATATTCTCTAAGTCGTATTCTTCAATAGCAGGCAAAAAAAAGTCGGTTATCATATGACCATAACGCTCCGATTTGACGGTGACAGTCGTTCCATCGTCGTTTTCGAAGAAGTAAGGTCCAATCACACCTCCGGACCAAAGAGCGCACCAAGCAGTGACTTTTTGTGGATGTAGTGGCCTCTCTTCAATTACTTGAGGATTCTCAGAACCCCAAATACGACAATTTTGTTTGTTAACATACCCACCGAGTGAGAAATGTGCTTCGTCGCTGAAGAAAATTTTGTTCGAAAAATCGCCGTCCACCGCCTGTTGTTCAAGCACCCATTCGACTTATCTACGACGTTGTGAATGGTCAGCTGGCTTCAGTTATTGGGTGAGCTGGATTTTATATGGATGTAGGTGTAGATCCAAATGCAAAATACGCCATAATGTGCCGTAAGACAGTCCTAATTCCTGAAAACGACGAGGAATCGACACATTCGGGTCTTCGGCAACACTTTCACTTACAGCAGCGATATTTTCGGTGGTACGAGCGAAACGATGATGCACAGGCCTTACAATATCTGTAAGCGATCCAGTCTCTTCATATTTCTTCACAATTTTGCCAATTGCTTGCGTAGTTGGACGATTATGTAAACCATAATCTCCTCTTAAAGCACGATATGTGGCTGTGGCAGAATCACCATTTTTGTAGTAGGTTTTTACAATTTTAATGCGTTGTGCGATAGTTAAGCGATCCATTTTCGCAAATGTCAGACTTTGAACTGAAAAAGAAAGAAATTGTTTTAACAACTCAGTTTGACAGATGTCGAATTCTAGCCCTATACTTTTGAAACCGCGAAATGGATAACCCTTTTTTGATAATAACTTTTATTATCAAAAAAGCTAATGGCTTCCCTGTGAAGTAGGCGGTGAGACTTAAGCTAAGCTTAAATTAAATGTAAACACTCCACATATATGGTACAGCTCTCTCTCTCATTTTAAAATAACTGCATATAATCGGCATTTTACCACTTTATAATTTTTTTAACTACTCTACAAGCATATGTTGTCCCAAAATATTTGGTGTTAATGTCACGGCATAAGTGCAGAATACGGACTCAGAAGGAAAAAAAAATAAAATAAAATACAAGGCGTGGCTCAAGGTCAAAGTTCAAAATTGAGGTCGAGATTATTCGATAGAGACGCAATTTTTTTCTATAATATGGGTATCATATTTAAGGTTTTTTAAATACCTTTCTACTGATATATATAATTTAATACCTATTTTTTACATTTTAAAAGTTATTATCAAAACTATAAATTTGAAATTTTTTTTTTCAAAAACCAATTTTTTTTTCGAAAATAAGCCTTATTTACCTATCGAAAATTTAGCACCATACTAAATCTTATACAATTACCTTTATAACGGTGTATAAAACATATTTTTCCAGAATTTGTAGGCATTTCAAAAATTGTTTTCAAACTGATACTTCATAAAGTGTTTCCAATATGGACGGCTTTCGATACAATTACCTGCATGTCTTCAAATTCAGTATCGCAACCAACAGTATTTTAGGACAAAAGCTTTTTTGATAGCCGGCCTTCGGCCGGGCGCTAAAAAAATAACCCTTATAGGCCCGACGCCGGCATTAGAGTGGGTCGAGCAGCGCTATTCAAGGAAGTAATAAGTATATTTTTTTAGTTTTCCACTGTCACTTTCGTTCAATCGGAAATTCAATACAGAGAGGAAGATTCTACGTTAGAGATATTAACAGCCCTGGCCTATTACCGTCAGCGATACTTGGACCATGCTTAATAATGCAATAATACAATATTTCACTAAGCGACAATTCTTGGTTGCTTTCCAGTCTATTAATTTCAATGCCTTAAGTGGTAAGCGGTGTTAAATCAAGAAGTGTTCAAGAAGAAGCTTCACCTTTCATCGTTTCTGCCATCGGTCAGTGCTGAAGATATAATAGCTTATATTGCTCAACAGTCTGGTATTGGACACTTTGCGCGCTATAAATTGTTAAAGAAAAATATATTAACTGATTCTATTGAACGAATCAATTTTAAACTTGGGATCTCTTCGTTATTAAATAATAATTTGCTGAACCCGGAATTATGGGCATTATCTCTTCACTTTGCATTGTGATTTTGATATCATTGCGCTGGTTGAAACGTGGATGAATCCTTATTTCAAGGATGAAACGATTTGTGATTCTAATTTGAACAATGTTTATCGCAAAGATAGGGATTCCGTTAAGACTAAGTATACTCATGCTGGTGGAGCTCTTTTTGCAGTTAAACGTTCATTGAAGTCTGAAATCATCGTTTTATATAATATTGATAATTTGTTGGATCAATTGTGTGTTTCAATAAAGAGTGCATCAGGGCTACTCTTTCTCACTCTTTCATACATTCCCCCGTTAACTGTTGGTGATAATCATTTATGTGTACTTGGCGATTTTAACCTGCCTAATATCACTTGGTCTTCTATATGTAATTCTTACACGCAATAATGTAAATAAGTCATGTGAAATGTACCTTATTGATTGTTTATTTAGCATTGATTTCATACAGATTAATTCTTATGTAAATAAGGTAAATATGTTAGAATTCTAGACCTTATTTTGATATGCACTAATGTTAATATTTCTCCTGTCTCTAAAACGAATTTTCATCTCCTTCTTCTTCTTATTTGGCCATAAAAACCTATGATCGATTTAGGCCGAACATATAATGCGGCGCCAGTCTTGTCGGTTCTTCGCTTGCTGGCGCCAATTGGATATTCCAAGCGCCGCTAGGTTACCCAATACTTGGTCCTTCCAATGAAGGTTTGGTCTTCCTCTTCTTCTGCGTCCTCCAGCGGGTGCCGAACATGACCCAGCCAGCGCAGTCGCCGGATTTTGATTCACTTGACTATGTCAATGTTAGCGTACAGCTCATACAGCTTATAGTTCTACCTAATTCGGTACTCACCATCAACGCAAATAGGTCCGAAGATCCTGCGCAGAACTTTTCTCTCGAAAACTCCTAGCATCCTTTCATCCGTGGTGAAAATTATCCAGGCTTCTGCGCCATATGTTAGGGCAGGAATAATGGGGAACATGTAGAGTGTGATTTTCGTGAGTCGAGAGAGGGCTCGACTGCTCAATTTCAATTGCTTACACGAGTCCTTCATCACCTCGAAAGTGTAATTGTCAACAGTGACGTATTGTCCAAGACACTGGGGCTTTGTTTGTAGACAATAGGTACTTGGTCCTGACCGTGTAAGTTTCCCGCATGAAAATCGAGTAAACATATTTTTTGGAACTACTGGTGGCACGAGTATATATCAGTTGTATATGGCCGAAGCCGTAAGCTATGATGAACTCCCGTTCGGAATACATCTACATTGAATCAGTATATTGCTTTCGGGTACCGGTTAACAACCTTACAACGTGTCAAATTTTTTTCTGCACACTTATTTTTATAAGAACCTTTTCATAACAAACTTGTCCCAGGAAGCGGATTTGGAAACTTTCAGAGTCTGCTCTAGTGTACCGGCATTTGATGGCTTGTTAAAAATATCTACTCTCCTCTATATATATATATATATATATACGTATGTATATATATATATATATATATATATATATATATATATATATATATATATATATATTTACATATATGTATATATATATATATATATATATATATATATATATATGTGTGTGTGTGTGTGTGTGTGTGTGTATGTATATAGATATATATGTATATGTATATATATGTATATATATATACATATATATATATATACATATATATATATATATATATATATATATACATATATATATATATATATGTCAACAGATCAATAATAATGTACCTTGCACCAGTATGGACTACAACGACAGGTTGTAAGTCTTACATGAAAGAAATTACAGCGGCATATAGATTATCATCTTTAAGAGTATGTAGAGCATGTCGCACAGTGTTAGCGAATGTAATTGCGGGCCGATGTCCCATTGACATCATAGCAACCCAAGCGCAGTCAATTCGCGATAATATGAAACTACCACAGGCTGAGCGGATAGAATTAGAGAATATAATTAGCCATAGTGAACTAGTATGTCAATATAGATGGGATGTATCGACGAAGGGGGGATGAACACTTATACCCAATATAAAAATGTGGATCGATAGGAAACATGGAGAGGTTCATTACCACCTGAACCAGTTCCTCAGTGACCATGGATGCTTTATAGAATATTTGTATAAATACATACACGTTGATGACCAGTGGTGTCTCTATTGCAAACACAAATTGGAGAACGCACGACATGTGCTATTAAAATGCGTCAGGTTTGAAACTGAACGCTCCCAGCTTGAACGGTTAATGCTCCAATCGTTAACACCGGAGGGACTTATCCAATGTATGCTTTCCTCGAAAGAAGCATGGTACACGTCAGCAAACATCATTACAAGAATGATGCAAAGATTACGACGTGATGAACAAGCAGCACGTACCAGAAATAGCGGAAAGTAAATAACACTCAAAATCCAATGTGTGAATCGTACATGCTGAGTAGTACGGATTACTCAGTATCTACGAATATTTCCACATTCCAGCGTATCGAAGCAAAAAAAAACGGGATCTCGGGATCCCTATAATAGAAAAAAGCAACATTGAAAAGCATTTTGTGTTTGTAGTAGAAATCAGCTGGGTTTTTGTTTTTTTTCGGCAGATTAATATCCAATAAGTTCAGATGTGGTTTGAAAGACAACAATTTAAATACTTTAGTATTTTGTTTAGATTATTTTTCAACAGTAATACAGAGAAGATAGAAAAAATATAACTGCTTTTGTAGACGCAGTGAAGATAAGTTTTGTTGGTATAACTTCGTAGCGATACTTGTTACAACTATATGAAATTGGAGATCGTGCCTTCAATGGGGTTTGGGCTATTTAACTGTCAATACAGAACCCACGACCTACAGATCAGAACTCTCTAGCCACTGAGCTACTCTACTATGTATTATTTCTGTAATTTGATCTCAAAAGTCTGTATAATCAGACTAAGTAATACTAAATACTTGTGATTTATTTATGAATATTTGTGATAGTCACCAATAAGAGTGGACGTGTTTTGTATTTCTCCTTAAGTAGAGTTCAATAAATAATTGATTTCGGTTTAAAAAATCATATATATTGCGAAAAGACGCTAAATATAATCAAGCAGTTATTTCTGTGTTTTTTATTGCTCATACTGATAAGTAAAAAGAAAAATAAAATCAAAGAAAAAAAATAATAAATACATCGTTTGCAAACAGATTTTATTTGTAATATGAGTGTTCAGCGCTCTTCTCTCCGGCAAAGGCAATCGCCTGTTAATGTGTGTGTGATAATTTGCAATCACCAGCGCAAACCCCGCTGTAAGTGCATTATCAAAAAAATCGGAACAAGTGCAGAATACGGACTCAGAAGGAAAAAAAAAATAAAAAATTGCCTCGGATAGAGCTTCGTTTTGTGAATATAAAAAGTAAAAAATTTGTCTCTGCAAATGCCCATACAAGGCGTGGCTCAAGGTCAAAGTTCAAAATTGAGGTCGAGATTATTCGATAGAGACGCAATTTTTTCTATAATATGGGTATCATAAGAAAGGTTTTTTAAATACTTTTCTACTGATATATATAATTTAATACCTATTTTTTACATTTTAAAAGTTATTATCAAAACTATAAATTTGAAATTTTTTTTTTTAAAAACCAATTTTTTTTTCGAAAATAAGCCTTATTTACCTATCGAAAATTTAGCACCATACTAAAGCTTATACAATTACCTTTACAACGGTGTATAAAACATATTTTTCCAGAATTTGTATGCATTTCAAAAATTGTTTTCAAGCTGATACTTCATCAAGTGTTTCCAATATGGACGGCTTTCGATACAATTACCTGCATGTCATCAAATTCAGTATAGCAACCAACAGTATTTTAGGACAAAAGCTTTTTTGATAGCCGGCCTTTGGCCGGGCGCAAAAAAAATAACCCTTATAGGCCCGACGCCGGCTTCGCGACCAACAGCATTTTAGGATAAAAGCTTTTTTGATAGCCGGCCTTCGACCGGGCGCTAAAAAATAACCCTTATAGGCCCGACGCCGGCTTCGCGACCAACAATATTTTAGGATAAAAGCTTTTTTGATAGCCGGCCTTTGGCCGGGCGCTAAAAAAATAACCCTTATAGGCCCGATGCCGGCTTCGCGACCAACAGTATTTTAGGACATAAGTTTTTTTGATAGCCGGCCTTTGGCCGGGCGCTAAAAAAATAACCCTTATAGGCCCGACGCCGGCTTCGCGACCAACAGTATTTTAGGACAAAAGTTTTTTTGATAGCCGGCCTTAGGCCGGGCGCTAAAAAAATAACCCTTATAGGCCTCACGCAAGCTTTGCGACAAACGTTTTAGCATTGAAATCTCTTTGTAATTTTTACTATTGAAATTTTATTCATTTGATTCAATATTGTATTCACCATCAGGATAATCTACAACATAGGGCTCTAACAATGTGGTCTTTATTAGATTAATAAAAGAATTAGTTAATTATACTATTTCATCCTATTTTTCCTTAATTCTTTTGTCTATCTCTACCGCTATGATTATAACTGCCTCACTATTCCTCTGTGCACATATTTGCTATAGCGAAAGTATGACCATAAAAAAATATATTAAAAATATATAAAAATTCTTTAAAAATATGTTTTATATACCATTGGAAAGGTAATCCTATGATCTTTGAAATAATATATAATTTTTGATAGGTTAATGGGAGACTTTTTCGAAAAAAAATCGGTTTTTACAAAATTTTTATAAAAAATTTATAATTTTCTTCATAACATTTAAAAAGTTAAAAATTCATATAAAATATTATATACGTATAAAAAGGTATTGAAATTACCTGTGTTTTGATACCCATATTGTAGAAGAAACTTGCTTGTCTCTCGAGTAATCTCGACCTCTATTTGGAACTTTGACCTTGAACCACGCCTTGTGTGGGCATTTGCAGAGACAAATTTTTCATTTTTTATATTCACAAAACGAAGCTCTATCCGATGCAATTTTTTATTTTTTTTCCTTCTGAGTCCGTAGTCTGCACTTATGCCGAAAAAGCTTATTAGCACTTATTGTGAAAGCAGTGACGGTACTGATAAAAAAGTGTGCGGAAGCAAAAGCAGCGATTAGCTTAAGCATCGATAGGATTAACTTAAGCATCGATAGGACTGTGTTCGTACACATAAATATGGCTTGAGGGATATAATGTCTACTGCCCAAACGTTAAATGACTTAGGTTTTATAGTTACTGATGCCTCGTTGGCTGTATTCTTGTTTTTATTATGGCATTGAAGTCCTTTTCAAGTGATGTAATCAAAACTAAATTGTTACAAGATAAGTCTTCGCCGCCACGTGATGAAAAGGCTCCTCTAGTAAAACCTCGTTCAAGTTTTCGCAAGAAAACTTTCATAATCTGTTACCATTATCATTACCATTACCCATTACTCATTGGTGATGTGAATTCTTATGTGAAGCTACTTGGAAAGATAAATGAAGTCCAAATAAGGGATGTACTCTGTGTGCCGAAGTTAACTACCAATTTGCTGTCTGTAAGCGAAAAAACAAAGAAAGGAAATATTGTAGTTCAGTGTCTGATTCGAGATATGCATAAAAATGTGGTCGCTACTGCATCAGTGGCAGATGTTTTTGCAAATTAGATTCAGACTCAAATGCCGCACTAGTTGCAATTGCAACGAAAAACGCTTTAGAATTAAGGAATTGCAGGTCTGCTCACGTAAATTTGACAAATTTGAAAAGAATGGGGGATCGATGTGTGATGCGAATGCCATTTATTGACGATACAGTAAAAATGTGTGTGGTGCTTGCTGTAAAGGAAAACAGTCTCGCAAATTTTTTCCAAAAGAAGGTTTGAGAGCCACAAGATTAATCGAAACCATTCAGCGAGACATTTTTCGAAAAACTGGAGTGTAATTTGATAAAAAAAATAATAATAAGTGGCACTTAAAGCCCCGAAGGGCTCATTGGCCGAGCTTCTCTTCCATTACTGTTGTTCGTCTTAAATTTGGACAGTATTAGAAGGGACCTACTTATTTTAGCCGGTTCCAAACGGCAGAACACTTGTGACATCACTTTTTCTGAGCTTTGTCACAGAGTTCTTTTAGAAGCTTTTTCATAGCAAATTGTTACTGTCGGAAGAATTGCCAATTGCTTGCCGACAGATGGGAAGCGTTTCAAAAAAAAATCTTTTCGATATTAAATTTGTTATGCATCAGCCGGGGATTGAACCACGACCTACAGATCAGAAGGCCACTAACCACTGAGCTACGGCACGGTAATTTGATAAGTCCTCGTGGATGGTTTTAGTCGAAGAACCTTTGTATAGATGCTAAAATCCAAGAGTGGAGCCAAGATAATCATGTCGAGCGAATTGAAGAACACGCTTCGGCTAAGAAGTTGATTCGGAACCCGCTGGTGGACAACGCCGAAGAGGCAGACCAAATCTCCTGGAAAGACCAAGTACTGCAGAACCTGTCAAAGAGTTGGCTGCGAAGCATGCAGATTCGGCCTAAATCGATTTTCGGTTGCAATGGCCACATAAGTGATGTAAGTAAAGGTAAGTGTTCGATCGTCTCTGTTCGTTTATGTCATTTGTTGAAAGACAAACAATCAGAAGATTTCGTAGTGACAACCGAACTGAATTTTCCTCAAATAAATTCAGGATGCTTTTTGCACGAAATAGAATAGATCATCAAACTTCCATTCCTTATACTACACAACAAAACCGTCTAGCTGAAAGAATAATTCGAACAATTACGGAGAAATCACGGCGTATCTTGCAAGATGCGGATTTGAATAAAAGGTGTTGTGCGGAGTCGTTGCATATGTCAACTTACATAAAAAATCATACGACGTTACTTATTTTAGGCACCAAGTCATCAATGGAAATATGAAGCTGTCTTAAACCCGACATTAGTCATTTCCAAGTTTTTGGATCAAAGGCGAGAGAGTTTGTTCCTAAAGAAAACCGACATAAATTTGATACTTCTTAATTCTTAATAAATAATGTTAATAAGAGGGATTTTGAGTTTATTTTTGTATCGCTAACGATTGTGTGAGGGATTCAACATCTGTTCCGGTCCAAGATTCAGTTGAAGAGCAATTCCTGCGCTCTGAACTGAGATAAACGTTACCAAGCTGCTTTTTTTTAAAACAAGAACGAACCGATGAACCAAGAGCAGAGTAATGAGACTGCAGCAATTCAAAACAATAAGATACAGTAATGTAATGTTGCTATGAATGAAGAATACAACTCGCTGATGACAAATAACATATGGGAACTCGTCGATTTACCCAAAAGATGCAAGTAGCAAATGTATTTTTAAGCGAAAACTAAAGGAAAACAACTATTTTGCAAGGCGATATCAGTGAAACTACTTACATGCACCAGCCAGAGGTATTTGATGACGATAGTGGCCGCGTTTGCAAGCTAAATAAATAACTATATGCGCTTAAGCAAGCAACCCGACAATGGAACGTAAAACTAAATTGTGTTTTGTAAAATGCTGGCTTCATACGATGTTGAAAGGACTAGTGTGTGCGTCGAAATGAAAGTCACTTATTGTGATTGCTGTCTGCATAACACATGAAGGACCTGGAAGCAGCCACTAACGTTTTGGAAATACAATCGTGAAGCTGGAACACTTAGCTTAGATCAAGAAAGTTACAGTGACGACTTTTTGAGAAAATTCAAAATGTTTGATTGTGATCCCGGGAAACTACCTATTGATCAGAAACAAAAACTCACGAATGATCTTACAAAAAACCAAATCAATTCGAATGCGTATTTGGCACAATGCAGGCGGCCAAATATTTCTTTAAATGTCGCAAACGTTTTTCAATTTAACCAACAGCACGCACAGGCTCATTGAAAAGCCGTAAAGCTCATCCTTCGATACCATAACGGAACATTGAACTACAAACTGAAATATAGCCGAGACTGATATTCGACGAATTATGTGGTTACACGATGCAGACTGGGCATACAATTTTATCGTTTTCAAATTATGCATTGGGTATGTATTTTATGGCAAGGCGCAGCAATATTAAAAGAAAAAAAAAGCATTAAGTACAGCAGAATCTAAGTACATGAGTTTGTCAGCAGAACCACAATAAGCACTTTGGGAAAGTCATGAAGGAGGAAATACTTTGTAATTTTCAGCGGCAATAAATAACCGTTAATTTAACTGAAATTGGAACTTTTAGTGCAAACACTAAAACAAAACACATCTATTAAGCATCATTTTATTAGAGATTGTATTATGAGACACAAAAATTAGGTTACAAAAATTTCAACAGATTTAATGATAGCTGATAATCGTACTAAGGGTGTAGCAATACATACAACAACATTCATTTTGTTTGAAAAAATTGTATTACAAATTTTTTGTTAATCTCGTATTACAAAAATATAAATAGTGGAGTGTTGAAATAGTATTTGAAATAGTATATAAAATAGTATTAGCAAGTCGTATTTAATATTAAATAAAATCATTTATCATTTCTTTTGCGAAATAACTTCACTGACATAATTATTCTTTTTTTTGTCGCTTGAGAAAGAATGAATCTGTTGTAGGGAATGATGCCATATAATCCTGTTTGAAAGACCGTTGCTATTGTTCTAAGACAGTATGTCCCAGCTCCAGCACCTTCTTCAATCTTGAACCCATCAGTTGTAAAATTTCGTTTTTTCACCGAGTCATCGTTAAGTTAGATATGCAAAGCAACGTATGACCCTGGTAACGTAGCGTGGAGTGGTTTCTGAGCAGCTGGTAGTTATCCCCAAGCCTAATCATATGTCGCCCAAAGATGATAAAAAAAGGACTTTTCAACGTCGGTTGGTGGAACGAGTTACGCAGAGTGCAGTTAATACTGCTGAAATGCATATCCCATTCTCGTTGGTCGCCTTTTATGTATGCACCTAGCAAGGCGTTATTCGAGCGGCAGTATTTAATTTCAGCTTTGGATCCATTGATAAGCTGTGTAATTTGAATCTTTATTTTCTACGCTGATTTCGTCCATAAGATGAGTAACTAATTTAAACATTCTCCAAAAGTTAATTCCTAAGTAAATATCTTGTCACAACTCTGGAGCAATATAACATTCTACCCATTTTGTATCTTGCTAATAACCTACCTCTAATTCGACAATACCAGCTACATTTTGTGGGGTACCATCAGCTATGCGAATACGCAATTTAAGAGACATAACGCCTAATTCATCTCTGCGTCGCAATATGCTTAGAGCCAATTCCCCACCGATGCAACTAACCGCTGCTCCAGCATCGAGTAAACCTAGCATGGTAGTGTTCATAGCATAGGGCCTAATATCACCTGGTTTGCACAAAATCGAAGATATCAGTGATAAGCCCTTCGAAATAACATTTGTCAACGCCCTTTGGCGCGTTGAGCAGACAGAGTGATATTAAATATCTTTTAACGACGATTTGTATATTCCTCTTAACGCTTACAGAAGGGTCTAATTGGGTTGTAATTTGGTAAAATTCCGGAGTATTAACAGAAGGTGAAGGTTGCAAAATATTTAGCGGTTTAATTTTGAACCTGCTTCGGGTAGTTTCTCACTTGATTTCCAGTTTGCTACAGTTCGGGCAGTAGCAGAAAAATACAAAGTGGCTACAACTATAACGAAATACTGGACGCGGTTTTAGGCACTGTTTATAGTGGTGCCCTGATTCATCACAATTCCAAAATTTCCTAACATTAACTTCTCCTACTGCAGCTACATAAGAAATTACCTTTTCTACATTGCCTTCATCTTCATCAATTAATTGTACAAAGAGTAAACATGTCTCTTTGGAGTGTTAAGCGTCCTAGCTTTAAAGTTAAAACTTCCTTGAAAATTTACAAAGAAATTTTCCTGTTTTCGGCAAGAACGGCATAAGTTGTTTGAGCCTTACTTCTGGCCACAAATTACGAGTGAGTGTATCGACCAGCTTTTGTTCTGTCATGGAAGTATTCAATGAATCGCGGTGCATATTAAAATTCCAGCGTAGTTATGAAGTAATCAATGCATTGACGCGGTATATATATTCCTGAACTAAAATCCCTTGAAGTGACCGATCAAATGTTAACTTCCAATCAGAAATTATTTTACCAACCGAGTGTATTTGTGGAGCACGAGAGCCATTCTGTTGAACCGCGTTGCGATGGATTTTCGAACGCCCGAGTCTCCCTTCACTATTTCGCTTATTAGATGTTTCATTACTATGTGGAAGATTTATGTCGAGGCCATCCGGGCACAGTGCTGTCCTTGCTAAAATTTGAAGGTGTTCGATTTAAATTTCATTTCTGAAATTTTTGTTGCAAAGAATTAGCAAGCATTCACTCGAATGTTTGCATTCACACTACACGCGATTCGAATTTCGCGTGTAGTAGCTTCTTGGTGAGGGTGAAGTGTGGGTTCTACTAAGTCTTGAATGGAATTTTAATCAGTATTTGAATTTTATTTTCTTTGGATATTTTGAAAATTGTAATTTCTCGCTTCTTTAAATTCTTTTTAAAATGACAAATGTAAATGTACGACGTTCACATGGAAGTAAAGATAAAGTTGTTGTATATAAAAATAGTTGTGTGCCAGAGCTTAATCGTTACTATTATTTATTAGTTACACAATGTTTTACGTCGTCTCATTACCGGTAAAAGTATAGCAGCGTTATAAACAACGATCCTTACGTATGAAGTATTGGTAGAGTGTAACTTTAGAAATAGGTACCTACTTTAACTCCATTCAGACATACTTCTATACAGAGACACCGATGTTCAGGAAAACTGTGGTTATAATTTCTTCAGGTTGGTTATCTGAACATATACAAAGCAAGCAAATCTTTTACAAAAATGAACATTTATGTTGGTTTGTGGTAGCCACGTGATGTTCGGACTCCACGTTGACCGCCATTTATTGTAAGATGTGCCTAAAACTAGTTTAATCTCCTCTTCTGAGCTCTTCGGGTTAAGGGGGTGTTCTTGCTCGGACTACAACCGCTTCTACACACACATATATATATATATATATATATATATATATATATATATATATATATATATATATATATATATATATATATATATATATATATATATATATATATATATATATATATATATATATATATATAAAGAATAATTCATGCACTAGGGGTTAATCTAACAAAATTAAAATCAAAAGAACTCACACGACATTCTGGTACTTGTATACAACAGTGCCATCTTAAGGCGCATAGTGTATTTACTATGAGCGGGCAGCATCAAAGTGATTATGACGAAGAAAACACAACTTGAGTGGAGACTTTAAATGTAACTGGTCTCCTGCTCTCTCCCTACCCAATCTAAAATTTAGAGCCCAATTCACTCTCCCAATCCCAACCAGTATACGAGGGCGGATTGATAAAGAAGCTAAGTACGGAAAAGGCAGCACAAACACAAACACTTTTTTTTTGAAATTGCGATCTGTCAAACGTCAGCTGTTAAAATTTTACTCAAATTCATCGATTAGTTTATTTGTTGTAGTCGTTTGAAGTAACCAACTTTTGTGTTTAAACACTATTATTTGAAAGGGAAAACGGCGAAAGAGACAAAAGAAATGCTCGATAAACATTACGGTGAGTCTGCTCCGTCAGATTACATGGTAAAATATTGGATTGCTAAATTTAAACGCGGCCGAACAAGCACTGCAACAATACAATCAACAGGAAGGCCAAAAGTGGTGGTTACTGAAGAAAATATCAAGAAAATCCTCGATATCGTTATGAATGATCGCCGAGTCAAGTTGCGTAAGATTGTTAAAATGATAAACATCTCATATGAACGTGTGTTCAACATTTTGCATGAACATTTGCATATGAAAAAGCTATCGGCAAGATGGGTGCCGCGTTTGCTCAGTGTCGAACAAAAACACAGCATTAGATACGATGCTAAAATTACGTGAAATACACTCCGAATTGGTTGATCATCCACCTTGTAGTCCAGATTTTGCTCCTAGTGACTTTTTCCTGTTTCCAAGAAGCTTAAGCGAAGAAGTTATTACCGAAACTAACGCGTATTTTGAGGGGTTCCCGAAATCGTATTATTCAGATGGTATAAAAAAGTTGGAATATCGTCTTACTAAGTGTGTCGAAGTAAAACGAGACTATGTTGAGAAATAAATGGTTTTTGAAAAAAAGAAATGTATTTTTCCTGCTTAGGTAGCTTCATTATCAATCCGCCCTCGTATATAGTCAGCGTCGTCGTTCATTCATAAGCACTAAGTCGTTAACTACTAACATTTTTAACCTCTTGTTATATAATGGAAGAGAGAGAACGAGATTGCTCATTACCACTACACTCCTTAATTAGAATTGCGCTATGCAAGTAAGAAAGCGACTTAATGGAAATAAAACAGAATAATGGCAAGGTGAGTAGAAACTACCAATAAGGCAGCTAAATTTATAATAAATAAGAGACGATTGGATTAACAAAATAAATTATATGAGAGGTTTTCTTCTTCTTATTTTTACTGTTAGTGAATAAGATTTACATATGTTCGTGGCGATCCCTCGTAGTTTGCGCAAACAACAATGGTGATACGATGAAGGTTGTATAGCTGATTGGATTAGTCTTTTGTCTATTATAAATTTAGCAGAGAAGCTCAACGTTAAACATTTGAGGGAAATTGGAGCCAAAAGTTTCACCCTCATCAAAGGACCAAATATTGGCAAATTCAATCCAAAATCTTTGGAAGGCGTACTACTCGGATATGCAGAAGGCACAAAGGCCTATAGACTGTGGGTTCCAAGCAAACGATCCGTTGTGAATAGTAGAGACATCGGGACGTCGAGATGATCTGGACAATACTGCGGCCGAAGCGAAGCGAAGTCTCGAACCTGGAAAATAAAGACCCAAGCTCGTTAAAAGAAATATAACACTTGAAAGAATCGTATGAGTGGTGGAGTACGACTCGTTAATTGCAAATAGTACCTGGACCCTTGTGAAAAGGCCAGACAATTGCAATGCAATCCAATCCAAATGGGTATCTAAAACTAAACACCGACCTGATAGCTCAATAAAAGGAATGTTCAACTCGTGGCAAAACACTATGAGCAAATTTATGGTATATACTATTCTGACACTTATGCTCCTGTAGCGAACATCAGCTATTGCGGTGAGAGACAATTGGCCTTGAATCATCTGGATGTGTCTCGGCCCTTAACCAAAGGGTTTTGACACAGAAGAGCACAAGGTGTGCAAATTAAATAAGGCAATTTATGCCTTACGTCAAGCTGGACGTCAATGGAACCTAAAACTCGATTCCACGTTACAAAAATTGTGATTTATTGCGTCAAATCATGATCAGTGTGTTTACCACAAGTGTGATGAAGCCACGTAACCCTCGTTACTGTATATGTTAACGATCTGTTAATCGCATCTAACCACCAAAAAGAATACCTAACACTAAAGGATAATCTCAAGGAATCATTTGACATTAGAGACTTGGGTTTTCCTGAATTACGTGTAGGTCTGGAGATAACAAAACAAACAGATACAGTCTCTATTCGCCAGAGCAGATACGTGACCAACTTACTCCAGCAGTACGGTCTCGGTAATTGTAATCAAAGCCGATTACCTTAACCCACCGGTACGAAATTGGAGAAATCACCAACAATTCCCGAAAAACAAAAAGAGATCAACAAAACCCAATATCGAAAAATAATCGGAAGCCTGTTACATTTATCTACACGTATTGAAGTATCTTCAAGGATCCAGAAATGCCAGTATTACTTATCGTCCAACTGGAATATACATGTGTGCGTTTGCTGATGCAAGTTCGGCAGGAGACACCAACGATCGCAAGTCTCAATCTGGATATGCTTTTGTATATGGTGGAGCTGCAATTTTCTGAGGTTCAAGAAAGCAGAGCATTGTCACAATCCCGAGGCCCAGTATGTGACATTGGCTTCTGATGCTAAGGACGCTGCAAACTTGAAAAATTTACTTACCTAATTGCACTTACACAATGGACCAGTCCAAATCTATAACGACAGTAAAAGTGCAAAAGCAATTGCCGAAACAGTGGCGAATCAAGGAAGGCTGAAACATTTAGACACCCGCCATCATTACGTACGAATAGGACAATTGAACTTCATTATACTAGGACGGAGGACATGCCAACAGATGCGCTTACCAAATTAATGCCAATGCCAGCGCACATTAAATGCTTCCAAAATTTAGGAATGACATTCGATTAATTTCTTTTCTGTTTTTGCTTTGCATTCAAATTTATACAAGTGTAAAGCAGATGAATGTGGAATTGCGGGGTGGTGCTGTAATATTGTACAGCAAAACACAGCCTTAACTGACAAATGTGATATGTTCAATTTCAACATTAAACTGTTGGACACTTCTCTTGTTGCCTTTTGCTTTGCTTGTTGAGTGATGTGCTTCGTATCTCATTTAGTCTCTTCCCACAAAAATATATCTTGAACTTAAATCTAAGAACATTTGCTTATTAATTGCACTTTTCTAACAGTGATGGATCAGGGCATCATTGCAAACAGTGCCTAAAACCGCGTCCAGTGTTTCGTTATGGTTGTAGCCAATTTGTATTTTTCTGCTACTGCCCGAACTGTAGCAAACAGGAAAACCAAGTGAGAAACTACCCGAAGCAGGTTCAAAATTAAACCGCTAAATATTTTGCAATCTTCACCTTCTGTTAATACTCCGGAATTTTACCAAATTACAACCCAATTAGACCCTTCTGTAAGCGTTAAGAGGAATATACAAATCGTCGTTAAAAGATATTTAATATCACTCTGTCTGCTCAACGCTCCAAAGGGCGTTGACAAATGTTATTTCGAAGGGCTTATCACTGATATCTTCGATTTTGTGCAAACCAGGTGATATTAGGCCCTATGCTATGAACACTACCATGCTAGGTTTACTCGATGCTGGAGCAGCGGCTCTAAGCATATTGCGACGCAGAGATGAATTAGGCGTTATGTCTCTTAAATTGCGTATTCGCATAGCTGATGGTACCCCACAAAATGTAGCTGGTATTGTCGAGTTAGAAGTAGGTTATTAGCAAGATACAAAATGGGTAGAATGTTATATTGCTCCAGAGTTGTGTCAAGATATTTACTTAGGAATTAACTTTTGGAGAATGTTTAAATTAGTTACTCATCTTATGGACGAAATCAGCGTAGAAAATAAAGATTCAAATTACACAGCTTATCAATGGATCCAAAGCTGAAATTAAATACTGCCGCTCGAATAACGCCTTGCTAGGTGCATACATAAAAGGCGACCAACGAGAATGAGATATGCATTTCAGCAGTATTAACTGCACTCTGCGTAACTCGTTCCACCAACGAACGTTGAAAAGTCCTTTTTTTATCATCTTTGGGCGACATATGATTAGGCTTGGGGATAACTACCAGCTGCTCAGAAACCACTCCACGCTACGTTACCAGGGTCATACGTTGCTTTGCATATCTAACTCGACGGTGACTCAGTTAAGTTATACTTAACAGAAAAAAAAAAACGAAATTTTACAACTGATGGGTACAATGCCAACGAAACAGGATCATATGTCATCAGTCCCTACACAAGATTCATTCTTTCTCAAGCTACAAAAAACAAAAGACTAATTATGTCAGGAAAGTTATTTCGCAAAGGAAATGGTAAATGATTTTATTTAATATTAAATATGACTTGCCTGCTTGGCTATTCATTCAAGAAGAATGAAAAATGATATAATACATTTAACAGTTGTGTTTCGATAAGAAAAGGTGTAAAAGATAATAACTATGTCAATGAGACAGCTGTATTACTCCCGCTTAATTGACATTCATATTAATAAATTTATAGCACTTATCTTAACTTATTTATATTTTTGTAATTTGAGATTAACAAAAACTGTGTAAAACAAAATGAATGTTGTATTGCTACACCCTTAGTAAGATTATCGGCTATCATTAAATCTGGTGAAATTTTTGTAACCTTAATCTTGCGTATCATAATAAAATTTGTAATAAAATTATAGATATATATATGAATATATGTATATATATATATATATATATATATGTATATATATGTATATATATACACACATATATATATACATATATATATATATATATATATACATATATATATATATATATATATATATATATATATATATATACACACACATATATATATATATATACACATATATATATATACATATATATATACATATATATATATATACACGCATATATATATATATATATATATATATATATATATATATGTATATATAGAAGAAATACTAGAGAGTAAATCGAATGCATCCATCTCAGCTTCAGTGCCCAGTTATTCCCCCACATGCGTTTATATCATTGATATGGAGTTTCCAATTCAGTTTATTATTTGGTACCATCTCTAGTTATTTCAATTGATTGCAAAGTTTTCCAAAAATGCTCTGTTTCTTTACGTCAAACTATAGTTTGTCCATAACCATTGACCAGAGTAGGGGTGACAGTACTCCTCCTGGAAAACAACTTGTAGCAGTTGTTACCGTCACTGTAATATTTTCTACTTGATTATCCGGTTGGATAGCATAGATGATATCCACCTTCTTAGAATAGCTGGTACATTGAATGCTTCGAAAGTGATATTAACAGCTTCGAATATTGTATTATTAAAAGCTCCTTCTCTATCCAGAAAACGACTAGATATTATTCCTTAGAATCTAGAGAGGTTTTTATTTTATTTAGCAGTGTTGATAGAGCCGTTTCTGTAGGTCTACATTTCTGATATGCTTGTTGATGAGAGTTGAGAGAGAGTTCTGAACTATTTATCATATACTTCTTTGAGGCCCTTTTGAACCAATTATATTAGACTTATCCTTCTAAAGTACTAGAGATCCTGATTATTTAGATTGTTTGGCTTTGAGAGGTAGACATTTACTGCTCTCCAGTTTATAACCGTAAGCTAAACTGCAGGAATGTAATTTGGAAAAACGGGAACTACAACTTCCGATTACGTCTTTAAAAGCGCTTTGAAAATGTATCTTTCCTACTCTCTTATATGAACGGAAGGAGTCCAATGACCAGTCTACGATTGATGGTTTGTAGATTGCTTTTGCAATTATTCAATCTTCTCTAGTGGTAGCACTGGTCTGTTCGTCATATAATATGGATTAATAATCATATTGACGAATCTTTGACTTCGGGAAGTGCGTTTTAATGAGAAGCGTCAGTGTTTCTTTTTCGCTGTACTTGACAGATTGCTAATGGTTAATATTACAATTGGTCTTGGTTTTTCTGTTGAGAGGATCTTATGTAAACGACACCTAGATACTGTGTTTGAAATGTCTCCGCATAATCTTCTAAAAGATTCTCTCTTAGACTTCTTTGATTTTTTGTTGTATTTAGTGAGGGTTTGTGAGTAGGTTTGCCAGTCGTTATTCCGCTGGGCCTTGTGGAACAGTGCCCTTCTTTCCTAAGCTTCGACAGTTCGTTATTCTACCAAGGTGTCTTAATGTGTTTTCTGAAGTTCTTTGTCTTCAGGGGATATTTGTCTTCGTAGGAATTTAAAATGGTTCCCTGCTTTTTACAAAATGTCCTTTCTAATCTATCTATGGTTTCATGCTAGTTGATACATCATGGCACAGTTGGTAACAGTAGCTGTTCCAGTCTGTTTGTCACTTTGGTCTAAACTATATTTCAGTTAAGGGTTTCTCACCAATCCTAAATCTGACATATCTATCTTCCAAGCACTATAGTCGCCATTCACTGAATAGTTATTTTTATAGAGAAGTTGATATGGTTAAATCAAAACCTCTTTCCTAGTAGCATTTACGAATGTAGGTTTATTCCATATATTACATATTTTAAAGTCTTGATTTAGGATTGCATTAAATAATAACTCACCTCTGGAGTTAATATCGTATCACATTATGTCATTAGTTTCATTTTATCGGATCTCCACCAGAACGATTTATCCTTCCTGTCAAACGAGTCCGTCTGGTGAGAGGTTTAGTTTTAGTAATTGGGGTGGGTCTCATGCTAGTTATCGGCGTGTCCCTGGAGTCTTGTTCGCTGACAATGTCTGTCTGTTCTACTGTCTTGCTGTTCGTAACTTCTTCTGTCTCTAAGTGGACGGTCTTTTCTCTTCCTTCTCAGAGTTTGTCCGTGGTACCTTCTTACCTGTATTGAATCAAGTCTTGTTCGCAACGCACTCGGAACTGAACCCAAAATTGAAATATAGAACTCTTTAATTCAGCGAGTAGAGGGAGAGTACACGTGAGCTTAGTACTCTAAGAATCTGTTCGGCTGAGAGGAAGCATGCAGGGAAGAAGGCTGTGAAAGGGTTGGGTTTCGGAAGATCCACTTCATCCTCTGTTTTGACCCTCTTCTCCTTTAGCTTTAACTTTGGTGCCATCTCCACTAGCCAGGCCCTCGAGACCTCGTTTGCATAATTCACAACTATCCGTTAGGAAGTAGGGTAGATTGCCGGTAGGATCCCTACTTAAATTTTTGTTCATTAATTTATATCAGCTGAGAGACAATTTATGACATTAACAGCAAACAAATATTTACTCATGAGTGTACATATTGCATATGAATAAGCTAGTAAACAAATATTTTGGGACAACATATGTTCGTAGTGCAGTCACCAAACATATAAAGTTTGAAAATGCAGATTATATGCAGAAAATTAGAAAAGCGAAAAACTCTACATATATGGTATCTATATGTAGCATTTTAAAATATAGTCTAGCGTAAGTATAATTTGCTCTGCTTAAAAATTGAGAGGTAAACATATGTCATATATGGGTCATTCCTTTTCAAATCCCACAACTTTCAGGATTTGATGCCTCAGATTCGGCTGAAAATGTTTTAAAAAATACTTACGTAAAATAAGTTTACACGTGTATCAGGATAACTCTCGGAAAAAATTTTAACGGAACACCGTTATGTGAAAAATTTAGAATGATAATAAAGTTTTGTCAATTTATGTGTTACTTAAATCGCAATATCTACTATTCTACTGCTTCATTCCGGTCCCCAGGGGTAAATGACCTTTCTGACAGCACCAATGAATGCGCCATACATTTTTAGAATATATAAAATTATCAAAACAATGGAGCGATTTTTTTTTATATTTTATATACATTTTTGTTTACCGCGACCTATATGTGCATATTACATAAAGAAATTCGAAAAAAAAATTTCAACAGATTTAAAGTGTGAATTGATGTTTTTTGCCAAATCCGTGCGATTTAAAAAAGAATGACCCATATGTCAAAATTCTCAGTTCTCTCATTTTTAATGAGCTGAGGTACATTGCCCACCATATGAGTTCATACAATCTATTCACCCAACATGTATGCCCAATTTGTCCCAATTTATATTTCAAATTGTCCCATATGGTGACTAGATTATAAGCTAGATGTCAAGAGCAAACGTTTATGACAGCACCCTCAAATGAGAATAAATGAGAGCAAATCTCATTTGACCGTTTATTTATTTCTTGCCAAAACAATTACTCTTGATTGTGAGAAATTGTTTCCTGAAAATTGACATACTATATATGTTGTGTTTTAATATATTGTAACGAGTATCGATAGTTGGTTACTCATCACTATTGTGACTGACACTATTGGCAGCATCGAAACGAATGTCAACAAAAAGAAATAAACGATAACCAGAACAAGCCAACGAGAAAGGAAGAGAAGAATCTCGATAAAGGAAGATTCTGGGGTGTTGCCAACAGAGTATAAATAGAGCCAGTGTTGAGAAGGAAAATCAATCTACTTCCGAACGTGATTGCGAAAACATTGATACAGAGGCAAAAGTTGCAAGTACATTTAAGTGTTATAGTAAATAGTTGATTGTAAACAGTGTTGATTGTAAATAGAGATTATTAAATAAATTGTTGCTGTATATAGTTGTACAAAATAAGTGTTGCAGTTATCATTAACAGAATCCAGTGATCGAACAAGGTAATTCAAATAGAATAAAAACGTAACAATTGGTGTCAGAAGTGGGATTCTGTAAAGATGGTGAAAATTGACCAACTAAAAGTGGACCAGCTTAAAAAGCTGTTGGTAGAGATGAATCTATCGACTTCTGGTACAAAAGCAGAACTGCTGGTGAAGCTAAGGCAAGCCATGGAGGCTAAGGGTTGTAATGTAGAAGAACATGAGTTGTTTGAGGAAGCCGAGATGCATGCAGTCGTGGACGCTGAGGAAGAGAGCAAAATAGATTCGAGTGGTCAACACATGGATTTCATGAAAACCATGATGCTGCAGCAACAACAACAGCTACAAGAACACTCGGCTGAATTGCGTACGGAAATTCAAGGAAATGCGTCTCGCATTGACTCCAAGTTTCAAGAACATTCGGTACGTCAAGAAAACGCTATGGGAAAATTCCAGAAAACAATTGACTCCAAGCTTCAAGAACATTCGGCTCGTCAAGAACATGTCATCGAAAAACTACAAAAGGGAATTGAGATTAGATTTCAGGAAATTTCCGGAGCTATTAATGACAAAGTCACAGAGCTGAAAGAACATGTGGATGATTTGGATGATAAACTGAAGGAACATGTAGACAGACATGATGACTTGGAAGAAAAGCTTGAGAAATTAGAGCGCGAACTTAATAAAATAAAAATAAGTGGAGCAACCACATCAGTGATAAGAGAGTCAACTACAATTAAACTAAAGCCACCAACATTTGACGGAAGCACGCCATTCAATATCTTTAAGCTTCAATTCGAGACAACAGCTTCGAAGAATCAATGGGATGATAGCGACAAGACTGCTGCTTTAATAGTCGCATTAAAAGGTAATGCTTCCGAAGTGTTACAGATGATTCCAGAGAAAGATCGTGGTAGCTACCAATCACTGATGGACACACTCCAGCGGAAATATGGAAATGAATACAAGAGTCAATTACATCGAGTGGAATTGAGATCGCGAGTGCAACGGAGTAATGAGAGTCTTCAGGAATTCGCTTCCGATATTGAGCGCTTATGTCATCTAGCGTTCTCCGGTAATTCGGAAGAGTTCGTCGAAAAAATAAAAATAGAGGCATTCATAGATGGCATACGTGATGGAGAGACAAAGCGTGCCCTAGTCATGTCACCAAGGAATACTTATGCCGAAACAGTCAGTAGTGCATTGACGTTTGAAGCCGCCAGTTTGATGTGTCGACCAATGCCACGGGTACGCCAACTAGAAACAGAAACAGCAGATCTGGTTGAAGCAGTGTGTCAGGCATTAAAATCTGTAGTGCAGCCTGAAGCAAGAACAACAGGTCGACGCGAAATCAAATTTACTGGTAAGTGCTTTATTTGCGACAAACCAGGACACATGGCGCGTGACTGCCGTCTACGACGAAAGCGATCAAGATCGAATTCTCCAGGAAGACAAAAGAAGGAGAATAAGGTGGATAGCGATCGCTCCACTAACACAAATCCATCGTTAAACTAGATCGAGTCAGTTCAGCGGGGCGTGAACTGACTCCAACAGTGGGTTGCCCCATCATTCACATTTCACAACTACAGCGTGTGCCAAGCAGCTTGACTATTGATGGAAAATTGGACAATATGGAATTCATGTTAACTCTGGACACTGGTGCATCACATTCTATAATCAAGAGCGATTTGGTAAAGAGGTTTGAGCCTTTAATGGGAATAAAATTGCGTACAGCAACGGTTGAGGATGCACAAATTCTGGGTAAGATAAAGAAACGAGTATCTATTGGAAATTACACGTGGGAACATGAATTCATTGTGGCTGACATCATCGATGACGTGATAATTGGTGTTGATTTTATGATTACAACGGATTTACGTTAGATTTAAATCAACGGATACTGCGCTATGCAAATGTCGAACTACCATTGAACATCGGTTACAAGCGTAGTGGGAACATCAAACGAGCACTGGCATGTCAACGCCAAGAGGTTCCAGCAAAATCAAAAGCTGTGATATGGGCACAGATGAATGTGGATGATGGGACAGGCAAGTTGTGGTTAGTAGAAGCAGATAAAGAAATACAAAATAAAAACATCATACTTGGTAGGACGTTAGTGGAACCTAAAGAAAATGGAATAGTACCTGTGCGAATATTAAATCCAACTAATACATCTACAGTTGTGAAGAAAGGAATGGTGATTGGTCATTGCCAGGAAGTTACTCCCATAGTAGACTGCGAAAAGGGTTCGTCGATAAAAAGTGGAAGATCAGGAACTGTCAGAGCGGAAATAAAAGATCAGATGGAAGAATGGGCAGGTGTGCTTACCAATCAGCAAAAAGAAAAGGCTTTACAACTATTGGAGAAGTACAGTTCAATCTTTTCTTCAAATGGAAAAACTGGAGGACGAACAACCATCGTGAAGCATCACATTGACACCGGTGATTCTAGACCAATTCGTCAAACACCACGACGAGTTCCATTGGCCAAAAGAGACGAAGCCATTAAGCTGATTTCCGATATGCAGAAACAAGGTGTTATTGAACCATCAGCGAGTCCATGGAGTTCACCAGTTGTGCTGGTAAAGAAGAAGGATGGAAGTACTCGATTCTGTGTGGATTACAGAAAGCTAAATGATATTACGAAAAAAGACAGCTATCCACTGCCAAGAATCGATGACACTCTGGACACACTATCTATTGCGAAGTGGTTCTCAACTCTTGATTTGCAAAGTGGCTACTGGCAAGTGGAACTTGGTAAGGAAGACAAAGAGAAAACAGCTTTCAGTATTGGCGATGGTCTATGGCAATTTACAGTCATGCCATTTGGTTTATGCAATGCGCCAGCTACTTTCGAACGTTTGATGGAGCGTGTACTCAGAGGACTACACTGGAAAACGTGCTTGGTGTACCTCGATGACATTATCGTGATGGGAAAAGATTTTAACGACCACCTGGAAAAGCTGAAAGAAGTATTTGAGCGTATACAATCAGCAGGGCTTAAACTGAATATGAAAAAGTGTTCACTCTTCAGGCGAGAAGTTAAATATCTTGGTCATAAAGTAACAACAGAAGGGGTACATACCGACGAGGAGAAAGTAGCAGCAGTACAAGAATGGCCTCTTCCGTCGAATCTTCACGAGTTAAGAAGCTTCCTAGGCTTATGTACCTACTATAGACGATTTGTTCCTGGATTTGCAAACATCGCCAGCAGTCTGCATGAGTTAACAAGAAAGAACAAACCATTTGTATGGGGCGAAGACCAACAGAAAGCATTCGAAGAACTGAAAGAAAAACTCTGTTCAGCACCAGTATTAGCGTATCCAGTACCTGGTCAAAAGTTTGTGTTAGACACAGATGCGAGTGGCTATGGAATAGGTGGTGTGCTCTCTCAGATCATAGATGGGCAAGAAAAAGTAATAGCATACTACAGTAAAATCCTGTCGAAGCCAGAAAGAAACTACTGTGTCACTCGAAAAGAGTTGCTCGCAATACTGGAATGTGTAAAGTATTTTCATAAATACTTGTACTGTCAGTCATTTCATCTACGAACTGACCACGCAGCGCTAAGGTGGTTATTACAATTTAAAAACCCAGAAGGACAATTGGCGCGCTGGATTGAAAGGCTGCAGAGTTATCATTTTACCATCGAACATCGTAAAGGAGGACATCACGGCAACGCGGATGCTCTATCTCGTCGTCCTTGCAAAATGGAATGTACACATTGTTCCCGAGTGGAAAGCAAGGAGCACATTGTCGACGTACGACTTACAAATATATTGCCGGAGGAGACATGGACCACCGAACGAGTGCAAGAAGATCAGCGGAACGACCCAGATCTCGTAAAGATTATGGAATACAAGGAGCAGGGCATACGTCCAGTTTGGCAAGAAATGGCTAATGAGAGTCCAATAGCAAAGGCATACTGGGCGCAGTGGCAAAGCCTGCACTTACGAGACGGATGTTTATTCCGAACAATGGAAAGTGAAGATGGAAAAATCACTTATGATCTGCTAGTGGTACCCAAGGCAAGAATAAATGAAGTGATAGCTGAGTATCACAATGCCTCCAGTGGAGGGCATTTGGGAATCACCAAAACCGTCGAGAAAATAAAGAAACGATTTTATTGGGTTGGATGCCATGACCATGTCGCTGATTGGATTCGGAAGTGTAAGCAATGTGCAATGGCCAAAGGTCCCACTAAGAAAAGTCGTGGTAAGATGCACCAATACACCGTGGGTGCTCCATTTGAGCGAATTGCTATGGACATAGCTGGACCATTTCCAATAAGCAACGCAGGAAACAAGTATGTTCTTGTGGTTATAGATTACTTCAGTAAATGGCCTGAAGTATACCCCATTCCAAATCAAGAAGCTAGTACAGTTGCGGATGTATTCGTCAACCAATGGATTACTCGTTTTGGTGTACCGATGGAATTACACTCAGACCAAGGTCGAAATTTCGAATCAGTTGTATTCCAAGAGATATGCCGTATGCTGGGTATATACAAAACTCGTACAACACCTTTGCATCCACAATCTGATGGCATGGTAGAACGATTTAACCGTACCTTGGAGGAATATTTGAGAAAAGTCGTAGATAAATACCAAAGAGACTGGGATGTACATATACCAATGTTCCTCATGGCATATCGATGCACACAACATGATACGACGGCTACTACACCGGCAATGGCAATTTTTGAAAACGAGTTAAGACTGCCAGCTGATTTAAAATTTGGAGTTGTAACACCAACGAGATCAACCGAAGGAATTTATACTAGCGAAAAGCGAGAACAGTTGGATGAAGTACATCAGTTCATCAGAGAGCGGTCGCAGATGATAAGCGATAAGATGAAGGCCAGGTATGACTTGAAAGCAAATTCAAAAGGGTTCTATGAAGGAGAGCTTGTAATGCTTCATAATCCACAACGAAAGAAAGGCCTGTCCCCTAAACTACAGACTCATTGGGAAGGACCATATGAGATTATAGCAAAGATAAATGACGTAGTGTATCGTATTCAACGTGCCTGGAATAAAAGAGCAAAGTTTAAAGTAGTGCACTTGGAGCGACTTGCGCCATATCGAGGGGAAGTATAAAAACTTGTTCGGGACGAACAAGGTTAAGAGGAGGGCAGTGTAACGAGTATCGATAGTTGGTTACTCATCACTATTGTGACTGACACTATTGGCAGCATCGAAACGAATGTCAACAAAAAGAAATAAACGATAACCAGAACAAGCCAACGAGAAAGGAAGAGAAGAATCTCGATAAAGGAAGATTCTGGGGTGTTGCCAACAGAGTATAAATAGAGCCAGTGTTGAGAAGGAAAATCAATCTACTTCCGAACGTGATTGCGAAAACATTGATACAGAGGCAAAAGTTGCAAGTACATTTAAGTGTTATAGTAAATAGTTGATTGTAAACAGTGTTGATTGTAAATAGAGATTATTAAATAAATTGTTGCTGTATATAGTTGTACAAAATAAGTGTTGCAGTTATCATTAACAGAATCCAGTGATCGAACAAGGTAATTCAAATAGAATTAAACGTTCACAGAATAAAAACGTAACAATATATTCTAGTTAAAGCATTTAAAAAAGGTTGTAATACTAGTACTTTTTACAGTTTATGTTTATTTGAAACACATAATTTTTGAAGTAATGTCACTCGGTTTCAAAACATATTATATGACACTGGTAAAAGTGTAAACAAATATTTTTTACAATACATTGAAAATAAGTACCAATTTGCGGAAAGTTTGAAAAAATTATTAATAAATATGTGGCACATATAAGCTCCGAAGAGTTTTTTGGACGAACTTCTCTTTCAGTACTGTACATGTTAAATTTTGGACAGTATTAGAAGGGACATACTAATATTAGCCGGTTTCGAACGGCAGAATCCTTGTGACATCACCGTTTCAGAGTGTTGTCCAGAGGATATTTTAGAAGCTTTTTAATTGCAATTTATTACTGCCGGAAGAATTGCCAATTGCTTGCCGACAGGTGGGTACGGTTCGAAAGAAAATATTTTCTTATTTTTATTTTTTATTTTATTTGAAAAATGAATACAACTAAAACTTTTTGCTTGTTGGTAGAAGTATGTGACGATCAAGATCCATCGAAATCAACATGTACGTATAGGTTCACACAGTTTAAAAGTGGTTATTTCGATGTAACAGACAAAGAACGCTCAGGACTACCGACAAAATGTGAAAATGAATAACACTACTTGACAATTTGTCTCTCTTTTGCGAGTACCTCAAAAAAAGTATGTTTTTTAGATTAATCTCAAGTTGCTGAAAAAGAAACGTGCCTACATTCATTTCTCCAAAGAACCGTTTTTCAGATATTTGGAAAAAGGTGATTTTTTGCACTTTTTTTAGTTAATGGTAAAAATATCGAAAACGATTTAACCACATAATAGGACAATGTGCCGCCTGTGGCGATTGAACTAAATTTGACTGAAATTAGACATTTTTCATCTCTTTTGAAAATTACTCATTTTCAGTCGTTCCATTGACATGAAAAAAAATATTTCATTTATTTTTTAGATTGTAGATAAAAGATAATTTTGTGGCAAAAATTTAAAGCATAATATTGCTGAAATCAGACGATAAATGTAGAAGCATTAAGCGATGAGAGGCAAATTAGATTTTAGACACAAACTCGTTTGTATATGCAATATAAGTGCATGTAAAAATAAAGCTATCGAACTGAAACTTGGTACTTAAGGTTTTCCTTAGCAGGGATCTAATATATCTGAAAATGGGCGTAATGGGCCAACCTCCCATACATAACTTTATACTTTCAAAATTGAGATACATTTTGTTGGTGTACAAGCTTTTTTCCACATATTCACAATCGTAAAAATGCAAAAGAACTGCGGGAAACGCTTGATTCATGGTTGGTGCGACTTGTAGGACTCTTTCAAAAATTCTACTCGACTCCACGATTATAGAATACGAAAATACTATCCTCAACATAACACATCAGATGAAAGGCGCTGGTGTAATATAGACAAAACGGACAGGGTCTATGTAGCTGTCTGGAATACCCGAATAGTATAAGTCATTGATTATGGGTATCCAAAGTTCAGCAGTAGGATTAACTGATGGTAGAAAATAATGCAGATGTAGTACTGATAGATCACAAAAGCAGGCATAAGAAAAACTCGAAGGGACCACAGTGTTCAATTGTAATAGGTCCGGCCATACTGCAGTAAAATGTCCTGAGAAGAGGCAAAAACTGTTGAAAAGGTAAGAACTCTTTGTCGGTCTGCTTCTTGACAAAGCTCATTAAAAAATATTATTGATTCGTGGCATCGGCACAGATGTCATCGAATTCTGCAAGTTTTAAGGGCGTTATTCTGCAGAAATATGCCGAGGTGGTGATTGCAAGTAATTCCAAAATGCATGTCAAAGGCGCTGGAAATGTAGAAATGGCAGTTTGGACCAATAAGAAACAGATGTCATCTTTTCATGACGTTCTTCATGTTCCAGGTTTGAGCATCAAACTGTAATTTGTGGCAAAAATGGTTAAAAAGGCCATGAGATTACACTCGATAGGTTCGGTTGCAAAGTCATAAATACAGACGGTGGCATCACCGTTTCAATCAAATGAAAAAGGAAATGACATATGTAGCTCACGAAAGCGCTTCATGATAATGCATAGACGAATGGGACATGCAACCAATGATGCGTTGCAGAAACTAATAGCTTGCGTAGCAAATAGTGTAGATTGAATTATACCAAGAGAAAAGTGCACCACATGACTACGAGAAAAAATTTCTTGATACCCATTCAAGGATATTGGTGTAAGGGCATCGACGATTTTGGAGGACACGCATTAAGTCCTGTGTGGTCCTATGGAACAAGTATCAATCGACAGTTCGCGTTACATTTTAATTTCATTAACGTCTTTTTATGCAAGGTTTTCGCATACTTCATACAAACTAAAGATAGTTCGTAAAGAAGTTCGTCGAATTCAAGCATGTTTTGGAGAAGCAGAAAGATCGATATGTGCACGGGTTAAGGAGTGATAGTGGAAATGAATATTGCAATTCCAATATGTCGTTTTATAACGAAAATTGAATAGTTCATGAAACAACAGCACCATACACGCCGCAACAAACCAGATTAGTTTAACGCATGAATAGAACCATTATCAAGAAGACACGTTGCTTACTAATCGAAGCTGGACTAGAAAAGAAGCTCGATGTCGATGTGCTTTCAAATACCGGAATAGGGATTAAGAGTATGTCAAAAAAATCAACGAGAATTAAACCGTAGCTACATAGAAAAGACGGTCTAAAGCAAACTAGTAGAGTATGGAAGCTTGGCAATATTTTAAAATCTGTTGGATTGACACAATTAAAAGTCGATCCATGTTTTATCTACCATCTAAAAGATGACAAAATTACATTCGTGGCAATTTACGTAGACGATATCTTAATCTTTACAAATAAAAAGGAAAATATGATGAAGATATCATTTGCAGTGGGAGAATTATCGAATACAAAAAAAATTCCGAAAAAGCTCACTGGACAGCAGTTAAACGTGTTATACGGTACATTAAAGGAACAATTCATTTTAAATTAGAGTACAGTAATAATTAAAATGGGTACATCGGGATTTTCTGACTGACTGCTGATTGGACTAGTGACGCTGGTGAAGGGAAATCCACAACTAGTTATGTGTTCAAGCTTCAAGGAGGATGTGTCTCTTGGAACTCTAAGAAGCAGCCAGCTGTCGCGCTATCGCAACAGAAATGGATTATATGGCATATTCCGCAACATCACAAGAAGCAGTTTGGTTGCAATCACTATTGAAAAACCAAAACTAACGACATTATAAGTTTAAAAAGTGAACAATTCATCAATTCTTGTATGGATTTACATATAGCCGATGGTAGTGTTCTAGTGGAATATCTTAGGACTGAGAATATAGTAGTATATATTATGACGAAGGGTTTGCCTACAACTAAGCACAACCGTGTACATTGATGGGTACAAAAATAAAAACCTAGCGGGGGTGTTTCTTTAATATTGAATATTTATGTTCACTTGTTATGTTATCGTATCTATTTACTTGATATATGAGAACTTTAATGTATATTATGTATGTATACGTATGCATGGAATTGATTTTTAATACTTTTCATTATACTTAAATAAATTGATATAAAGATTTGCAGCAAAAAACTTTTCCAAAACTCAGATAGAAGGAAATTGTAAATAGTAACAAAACACATCTTCCACAACAATCAAAAACTGTCTCAGCATTAGGAATGACTTATGCAAGTGTAGTACAAAATAAAACACAAGAAAATCAAATCCCAGTTTACACTATAAACCATCAGCAAAAGAGTGATACTAAGGAGAGTTAAAGATAATGTTAGAAACTTTAATGGAACAAGTGGGAACCGTGCTAAATCTATTAACTGCCGTTGTCGCGAATATGTCGAAATGAACAGCTATTTGGAAAAAGTCTAAGATATATTTCACAGGGTGAGCTAACGTATTGGTCGAAAAATAGAAATAAGTTGCCATACATTATAAATTTCTATGTAGCCAAAAGCATATCAAAATAGCACACAAGTATTAAGTCATGTTGGTATCGTAGCTCAGTGTTTAGTGCCTTGGCCTTCTGATCAGTAGGCCGTGGGTTCAATGCCAGGCTGAATCATACATTTAATCTCGAAAAGTTTTTCTTTCGAACGGTACCTACCTGATGGCAAGCAATTGGTAATTCTTCCGGTAGTAAAAATTTGTCTCCATGACATCTAAAAGAACACTGTGACAAAGCTCAGAAAAGTGATGCCACAAGGGTTCTGCCGTTCGACACCGGCTAATATAAGTAACAGCAGCGCTGAATGTCATGCTGCACCTGCTACCAATCGACCTGTTTGGTAAACAACTAGCAGCCAAATCGGCCTTAATCTTCTCTATTAGCCACTTACTCGAAAGGACACTCATCCATCTTAGACAGTTTTCCATTCATACCCAGAACCACCGACTATTGCAACCCATCGGCAATATTCCTTAACAAGCCCTTCACTAGAACCTTCCTAACGACAGAAGCCTGGGATAACGATAGGATGAACTGCGAGAACAAAGTCAGTATTTTCACATACGGCTCCAAACTCAATGATCTGGTGGGTGGAGACGTTCTCAAGCATTAAGCACCAATGTAGCCTTCCTCCTACCAGATCATTGCAGTGTATTTCAGGCAAAAGTTATGGCCATAAAGGAGGCACTCTCTATTGTCAAAAAGGGTGTTTTGACTACAGAAGATATTTATATCAATTCCAATAGTCAGACGGCACTAAAATCGCTGCAAATGAGTAGGCAGTTATCAAAGACGGTGATAAACTGTCACGAACTACTAATAAAACTCATTAGTTACTTCAACATCCACTTTATTTGGATACCAGGCCACAGAAACATCAAAGACAACTATAGGGCGCATGAACTAGCAAGGCATGGCACAGCATTAGCACTCAACCCGGACAAAGCATCGGTGCCAATGCCACTAGCAACTTGTAAACTACTGATAGACAGATTCAGACAGGAAACTGTTTAAATAGTCGGCTAATGTGGCCGAAATGAAACTTAGCTTAAACTAAAGTACTTTTGAAACTGAAAAGGCAGGACATTAGAATGACAATTGGAGTTCTAACAGGACACTGCCTTCTTGAAAGACACGCGAATAGATTAGGGGCACCTTCTTACGACTACTGTAGAAGCTGCCAAGATATAGAGGAAGAAGAAACAGTTGAGCATCTCCTGTGCGGATGCCAGGCTCTGAGCAGAAGAAGCTTTTCTTGGTGGCGTCTCAGAGGTTGCGAATATAAAACTAACAAAGATAGTGTCATTTATAAAATCCACAGATTGGTTCAAAGAGGACCCATTTGGGAAAGGGATACAACTCCGGAGGTATCACAATGGGCCTTTAATAAGCCTTTGTGCGTCGACAGACAACCACTAAACCTACTTACCTACCTAATATAAGTAAACCCCCTCTGAGGCCTTTAAGTGCCATATATTATTTATTCTTTTTCTATTAAGTGGTGTTTAGATCTGTCGTGAGACCTTTCTCCACTTAATCTTTCAGGTCTTTATTATGAGTTGCATTTGATTTTTGACTATGGTTGAAAGTGGTGATCGAACGAATTTTCATTTGGTATTACGAAGCTCATTCGATGAAGAATGGCGTTATTGTGAATTTCACTAGATTGTGTTAGATTTTCTTCCATCAGTGAACTCAGCCCTTCCAGTTGTCGTTTAGTACTTCAGGCCTTAGACCTGCATGAAAGTAATAAGAGTTAAATTAATGCTTAGTCGCCAAAAAGTAAGAAACAAATGCAAAATATTTCCACTTTTAGCAATTTCTCACTACGCTACAGCAACGGAAGCAAAATTATGTTCAACAGAAAATTCGATACCTAAGGAAAATTCCGGCAGGTTTGCACAGCTCATAATATGAATTTGACATTTGATATTTAATATTCTTTAACAGCGAAGATCGAAAATTGAATGCAACTCATATAAGGGCCTCAATTAAATCTGAAAACGAATACAAAGAAGAAGAAGTGAAACTGCATAATTAAAAAAACCGACTGCGAGTGCTTCTAACAAACCATTAAAAGTACTGGATACTCAAAGTGCACTTAAAATATACCATAGACCACATCGATAGTGCTGTTGAAGTATTCAATGCCCTAGTTCAACAAACTGCATAATCATCTACTTCACAACTAAGTCCAGTAAATAATAACCATAACATAAACGGCGCTGTTAACTGCTACTACAGCAAAAACGGAGGTTAAGAAAAATTTGGCCACCAGGCGACAGCAGCGAAAGCCGCACATTTTCAGAACGAAGAAGATCACGACTTTCAAATGGTGTGCAAATCATATCATATGGTTAAATCGTTTTCGAGGCTTGATCCATTAACTAAGAAGTGCAAAAAATCACGTTTTTCGCGAATATCTCGAAAACGCTTCTTTGGAGAAATGAAGGAAAGCATGTTTATTTTTAAGAAACTCAAGGTTAATCCGGAAAACTTAATGCTTTTGAGGTACTCGGAAGAGAGAAAAAAATTGTCGAGCAGTGTTATAGAATAAATTACAAATATTAATTAAATCAAATCGTGTTTGTTTAGTTTGTTAAATGCGAACGCCTCCACCAGTCGAACAAGTCTGGCGTATCTTAGTTCCCATTTTTGGCGAATCTAATTTGCAATATCTGTAAATCAATGTACATGGAAAGCGAGGACGCATCATCTGTCAGATACAGTATCGACAAAACCAGTGGCTTCAGGGTCAGCTAAGTGCGGTTCAGGTAAAGTTAAGTGAAAAAATCGTATTTGCCAATGTCTAGGAACGGCGCTGCATAGTTTAGCGCTTTCCATTACTGCCACCCAAGTTTTTACCACTACAAAGCCTATCGTTACATCACCTTCAGTACCACCTGCACATTGCCTAATAAATTCGCCAAGCGTTTCTCAAGTGCTGATCCCGTTAATCCCGTTAATCGGAAAAACCAAATACCACACCGTCACTATTCTTTTATTCGATCCTTATAATTCTACGCATATGCAAACAACTGATTCAAATAATTTCTGATTTCAGCGCCAAGAAAATTACAAGATTTGCCTGAGTTCAATGGCGATCCAGCAGATTGGCTAGTTTTTTACACATATTACGTTCAGTTACGTTTAGTGGATGCCGTAGCTCAATGGTCAGTGCGTTGGCCCTCTGATCTGTAGGTCGTGGGTTCTATCCCTGGCTGAAGCATAACAAAATTTGATATCGAAAGTAACAATTTGCCTAAAATGCTTCTTAAAAGAGCTCTGTGGCAAAACTAAGTAAAAGTGATGTCGCAAGGGTTCTGCCGTTCGGAACCGGCTAATATAAGTAGGTCCCTTCTAATACTGTCCCAATTTAACACGCACAACAGTATTGGGAGAGAAGCTCGGTGGTATCACAATGGGCCTTTCTGGCCTAAATGTGTCCTCTCAGAGAGAGGGCAGCCCCATAACCTAACCTAACCTAACCTACGTTCAGTCAACTTTAGTGTATAGTTACACTAATTTCAAGAATAATTAGCGGTTAGAAAGAAGTAATTATATGGCTTTTAACTTACCCGGATAATGTCAGTGCCACTATTGAACATCTTCGTTTTAAGTTTGGGTGTCCATAGCAATTAATTGTAAAGCGAACGATCTGCCTAATATCTAGGGCAGAGCCAATTGAGCCGGCAAGAGTTGCCCGCTCGATACACTTCTTTGGAAAAATAAATGGGTTCCATTTTCTTGTTTAGCAGGCCAAACTTATGCTAAAAAACATCGTTTTTTCTTTTTCTGTCAAGTAGTGTAATAGATTTAAAGTTAAAGTAAAAGTGATATTATAAGATCAATACAATCATATTTAACGCAATTTGTACCTTTTCCATATTCTTTAATAGGCAAAATGGAAATGACCGAATTAAAGCAAACTAAAATTACCCATGTTAAAATAGAGATACAAAGTAGACAAACAGTATATGCGATCAACAATCAGCCCTTATTCCAGAAGCATAACTGAAATAAGAGAGAAATGAAAGAGCGTAAACTCTATAAAGAATAGGCACAACAATACGGTTACTATTTTAACATTAACTTTATTTAGCGTAACTTTAAATAACAAACATATTTTAACATTTATTATTTTTTTGGAAATCACTTTCAGTCAAGTTTTCATGCAACCACAAGTGGGGATTCTTACTGGGTTGCCTTAAAAACTTCATCCTTGCCTTTTATTCGTAGGATAAACAGTTTCCAGCATAAGCTTTATGTACACTTACCTTTTTCACTTTACTTTCAGTGAAAACAGTCAAGAAATCCCTTTCCGAAGATGGTCTACCAGTTTCTGGAACCCCACAATCGAAACCACAAAATTAAGTAAATACTAGTTAAATTGCTGCTTGTTAGGCATCTTATTTAAAAATATGAGTACTAATCGCAAGCTACTCTAGAAGTTTCTATTCGTTAAATTTAAAGATTCTATTGCGGTCGACTTCATAGTCAGAATCTCCTCCTGAAAATTTCACCGCAATTGATAGGTGAATGCGATCTTTGCAGCAGTCCCGTTTTAATATTTCCTGCTGATTGTTTATTAACACCTGATCGATTTGATGTATCTACTAGATATTTGTATAAGCCACAACATAAGCTTAGATCCCAAAACACACAAAGATACTCGACCATGCATATGTATATTTATGAAAAGGTAAAATGCAGAAGGTTAAGTTAAGTATGAAAATGGTTGGATTACACGTATTTCTAGTGATGGATATAGTGACGGAGTAATCAAGTTTCTTTCCTTTTTTAAGAGAATGGCAGAAGTGAATACAGGAAGGGCATCTGCAAGGCATCAAATTCCAGCAGACAAAGGTTTGTATGTCTTTATCTTCAAGGTGCGACGTCTTTGTCGGTTGTGTGATAATGTCCAGTCCGTATAAATATATGTGTGAAATATGAAACGATGACCCCCGGCATGCTTCATTTAATATGGTACATGTTTTATAGAAAATTCCACATTTACCAAGAGTTCATCCGTCGGCAAGCAAAAGATTGAGCACTCAATTCATGGCACCCTTACCATGTTTTGTGTCCAAAGTCGTACGCCTTTATTGCCACAATTTTGCATTGTTGGAAAGACATCCCAATATCACATGTTTTGATTTTGGCCTGATTTCAGCTCTCTTTGTAATCAAAACTTTTTCAAATAGGTATCACCTTTTGAGAGTAAATCTACGACTTTTTAATTTTAAAAATGCGTAATTTCTGCAAAATTAAAATACACTGTTCTTTTCAATTTTTTAGAAATAATTTAATTTGATCCAATAATTTGTGTACGAGAGTGAAATCATAGGCAAAAAAGATAGTTGACAGTTCGGTGTTATATTTTAATTGAGTGACTCACCATATGGCATTGCAGGGCAATAGAAGAAATAAAAAATGTTTAATCAAAAAAATAGTTGTGTGCTACAATTATTTATAGTATTTATATATATATTTATGAAAAATATTTTCCTAAGATTAAACATAATGTTTCGAAAACATCTCAGCAACACATTTTGGGTACAATAATGAAGTTATTATCTAAAACTGGCAAAAAATATTTAACACACACAAAAAATACATGAATAAGGTGGCAATTCCCATTAACTCACATATGTATCATATAATATTATGCAAGTATTTTTTTAATTCCTGTTTAATAAATACACCATTTCTAAAATTAATAACTACTAGATTCTCATTTCTTTTAATTTGTAAAAGTTAATTTTAATCCAATGTCACAATTTACATAAACTTAGTAAATGAACGGCAGCGGCAATTTAAAAACTTAAAATGTTTTCATTCGGTATGAATTTGAAATACCTATTTTAGTAATCTATCTGTTTCTGCGGGGAAATCTTTTGTTGCTACCGAATAATGAGGATGGTCCCAGAACTACCCGACCTGACATATAGATGGTGGAAGTAGTTTGAAAAAAATTACTTTGGTGAAAAGTGGCAACCTTATAAAACATCTGTTTTAAGTTTCAAGGCGCCACGTTGTTTAGTATTGTTTTTTTTTTGTTGAGCCATCGAAAGTTAACGACCTCAGTGAATTTGTATACATGGAAAAAAATTGGTCACCGTTTTGTTATTCAATACTTTCATTTGAAAGGTCTCAGTCCAACGAATATTAATGCCGAACTAAATTCTACTCTGGGGGAGTCTACTCCTTCGTTTACAACCATAAAATATTGGGTGACAGAGTTTAAACGAGGTTGTATGAGCTGCCAAGACGAACACCGTAGTGGTCGACCAATTGAAGTGGCCACGCCAGAAACGGTTAAGAAAATCCAGAAAATGGTATTGGATGATCGGCGGCTAAACATGCGAGTGCTAGGTGAAATTACAGGCATTTCAAAAAGTGCTATACATCGTGTATTAACCGAAAATTTGGAGATGAAAAAGCTGTGTGCATGATGAGTGCCTCGTTTGCTCACAATACAACAAAAACAACGTCGTGAAGATGTTTCTATAGAGTGTTTGACGATGTTTCACAGTAATAAAGCCGAGTTTTTGCTTGATTCGTAACCATGGATGAGAGATGGGTCCACCACTTCACACCTGAGACAAAGCAGCAGTCAAAACAGTGGACTGAAAGGGGAGAATCGTGTTCAAAGAAAATTAAAGAAAAAAGCCCGCATTTGGCGAAAAAGAAAGTGTTGTTTCATAAAGACAATGCACCAGTTCACACATCCGCTATTGCGATGGACAATATCAATGAGTTAAAGCTCGAATTGCTTCAGCACGAACCTTATTCGCCATATTTAGCTCCTTCGGAATATTTTCCATTTCCAAATTTGAAAAAATGGCTTGTTGGTAGAAGATTTACAAACAATGAAGAGGTGGAGTCTGCGGTAGATGGCTATCTCAATGAGCTTGGCAGTTCATGCTATTAACAGGGTATCGAAGATATAGAATATTGCTCTTGTCAATTTCTGTGTTACTTAAATCGCAATATCTCGGGTTCAACTGGTCCGATTTAGTTCGTTCTACATCAGTTGGATAGATAATTTACATACTTTAATTCTTTCTGAAACCTCATTTGGTATTAAGTGAGAAGGGAGAGATTTCTTTCCCAATTTTCACTAGTTTGAGTTTTAAAGGAATATCGAAGTTAGACATTCTTGTATAGAAGTAATACCTTACCGACCTGTGTAAAGAATCTTTATGGTCAACAAATAAGTGGTGTATGCCAATATTTATTTCTTAGGTCTTCTCGAGGATTTTAAACATTTGGTCGATGGCAGATTAATTAAGTCTGAAGCTACACTGAGAAAGTCCAATCAGATTGTTTTTTATAGCCTTCAACCTTTCACACAATGCAATAAGTATCCTGCAATGTTATGCTCAGGATACTTATTTCACGATAGTTGGCGCAAATTGTGGAGTCATTATTTATGTGTACGTGGCAGATAATGCAGAGCCTCCAATCATCGAGCATGCTTTCGTCAGACTATAGCCTGCTTATGAGCTGGCGAGCGACCAGATCGCAGCCTCTGGTCGTAAGCAACCTAGCAGCTTTGTTGTTCTTCAATCTTTAAAAGGCCTTTTTCAACAAGTCATGGCTGAGTGGTGGAATATCTGCAACTTCTTTCGTAATTCGTGTGTTTGACAGTTTCTCTTCTGGTGAAATTAGAGCGTCGACATTCAGAAACTTTGAGTCTTCCCTCCATAGCTCAGTACAATCTAGACATTGGTAACCAGATTCCCATGTTCCCACTCAGCCGCTTGATAATTTCAATGAATTTTTGACTCTTAATCCTGCCTCTATTCATCTCTATCTCCTTATACTCGTGCCTTTTTGGATCCCCGTTCAATGCCTGAAAGGACATCTCTCTGTATTCCTTTAGTCTCTGCAGCATTTCTTAAAAGCTCGAGTATCACCTGCATGCATGGTTTATCTGTAGGCGGCGGGTTTCTCTGCGGTAGCCTCACAGTACTCCTAATCATACTACTTATTCTTAATTTGGCGGCCGCACACTGGTAACTTCATTCTTTCAGAGCTTTGTCACAGAGCTCTTTTGGAGGCGTCTTCATCGCAAAATGCTACTGTCGGAAGAATTGCCAATTCCTTGCCGACAGGACCTACAGATCAGAAAACGAAAGCGGTAGATACTGAGCTAGGACACCCGTTATCGCAGTCCTTTACTGTTACAGTCCCTTACTGACCAAAAATCCACATATGTGATCTGTGCTTTTCTGCGTGGCAACTGTAATAAATATCACGGGAAGTTCTTTTGGAATTGCCCTGGCCGTCCTTCGAGTTTTCTGTACAGCGCTGATGTCAGCTTTATAGTTATTGAGGATATTAATTTGCTGAATAGAGGCACCTTCATAACAAAGGTGTCGAATATTCCAGATGAATGTCCGTAAATTATTATCCTAGTTTGAGGAATGTTATAGTTATCAGCATTGTGATTGATTTTTTATGTCGGGTCCCAAACCCAACACTCAACCTCTAACCCAAAAAGCTGTCATCACTTACTTCAGCCGCCGATCGATTTTCGCCACATAGAAGACCCCTAAAATACTATTACCAATCATTGAAGACCGAAACATAATCCACAATCATTAATTCGGAATTAGGAAGCACAATTGAATAGATTCATAGGATTGTTGTATTTATCCATTCTGCATTCGAACAGAAAAAGCATTGTACTGCGGCATTCCTCGATATCTCAAGCATTTGATCACATCTGCTAAAATTGCTTGCTTTACAAAATTATAACTACACTCCCAATTAAATACTATTTATTCATCAAGTCCTACCTTAACAACCGATATTTCTTTGTACAGCAGAGGGTGACAGAGTTTAAACGAGGTTGTATGAGCTGCCAAGACGAACACCGTAGTGGTCGACCAATTGAAGTGGCCACGCCAGAAACGGTTAAGAAAATTCAGAAAATGGTATTGGATGATCGGCGGCTAAACATGCGAGTGCTAGGTGAAATTACAGGCATTTCAAAAAGTGCTATACATCGTGTATTAACCGAAAATTTGGAGATGAAAAAGCTGTGTGCATGATGAGTGCCTCGTTTGCTCACAATACAACAAAAACAACGTCGTGAAGATGTTTCTATAGAGTGTTTGACGATGTTTCACAGTAATAAAGCCGAGTTTTTGCTTGATTCGTAACCATGGATGAGAGATGGGTCCACCACTTCACACCTGAGACAAAGCAGCAGTCAAAACAGTGGACTGAAAGGGGAGAATCGTGTTCAAAGAAGGCGAAGACATTCTTTTTCCAAAAAGGAAAAAGAATCAACGGTGAATATTTAATTTGTTGCAGCGTTGAAGTGATGAAATTAAAGAAAAAAGCCCGCATTTGGCGAAAAAGAAAGTGTTGTTTCATAAAGACAATGCATCAGTTCACACATCCGCTATTGCGATGGACAAAATCAATGAGTTAAAGCTCGAATTGCTTCAGCACGAACCTTATTCGCCATATTTAGCTCCTTCGGAATATTTTCCATTTCCAAATTTGAAAAAATGGCTTGTTGGTAGAAGATTTACGAACAATGAAGAGGTGTAGTCTGCGGTAGATGGCTATCTCAATGAGCTTGGCAGTTCATACTATAAACAGGGTATCGAAGCTATAGAATATTGCTCTTGTACCAAGAGTGTAAATTTAGAAGTCCTCTGGTGCTTGTACCAAGAGTACTGGTGTTCAATGTTGTATCTTGGTGCTTGTACCAAGGATAGCGGATAATTGCAAACGAACAGTTTCAACATTTGCTGATAAAATCGAAGTCCCTTCATTTGATAAAATCTTGAGTTGTTATGCAATTTTTTACTACTAAATAATATGAGATAAAATAATATATTTATAATCAAGGTGTTATTCAGTGCAAGTTGCAGAACCTATTTACCGTATGGCGGATGATATAGTCCTCACTGCAAGCGGCAGATTAGCCGACCTTACGCAAAACTCGTTAGACAAAGTTAGCGGATTGGCCAACACCTGTGGTTTAAATGTTAACCCGTAGAGAACAGATGTGATTCTCTTCACCAGAAAATATAAATCCGAATCTTTTTCACCACCCATTCTCGAAAACACAAACCTCGAGTTCAAAGAGGATAAATTTTGGGACTAGTCATAGATAAGAAGCTAAACTGGAAATATCAAAAGCAGAGTCCTGAAGGCATCAGTCCCATACAGCCTTCAAGAGGGTAATAGGCAAGATATGGGGTCTTAAACCAAATGTCATGCACTGGATATACACAGCTATAGTTAGACCTGTACTGTAACATATGGGACCTAAGCCTACTCAGCAAAATACAACGTTCGGCTTGTATAATAATTAGAAGAGTATTAAGAACTATACCAACGAACGCAGAAATAGTGCTTCACCTACTTCTCCTGAATCTGTTCTGGATGCAACCTGTGGCCACAACAAGACTCAGATGAAGAACAGCACATCAGTGTTTGCAACATTAAAGTGGCTATTCCTCGATAATCATTCAAACTGATATAGAGGAACGGGATTGCACCTCCTCAATATTCAAGTTCAACAAGACATTCGCCCCTCATGTACCTGACACAAGAGAATGGGATGAAGGACCTCCAGAACTGGATAAATGGATAAATTAAACTGATCTTCATTGACGGCTCCAAATGGGATGGGGTCATGGGCGGAGGGGTATACTCAGATACCCTAGGAATCAATCTCTCCTTCAGACTAGTCAAGGGAAAAATCTCCATAAGAAATATTGGGATTATCTCTGGAAGCCAGGCTGCTCTCAAAATACTAGGATCGCACATTTCAATATCTAAGACCACTATTCACTGCCGCAGATCTCTCGATAAATTGGCTGAGCAGTATAATATACATCTAATGTGGATGCCAGCTCATAGTGACGTTCCGGGCAACTGCACGGCGGACGAACTAGCTAAAACTTTCCCCTGATTTTACAAGCATGGGCACTCCACCGAGCACCTGTAAGCTAACGATAAGGGAAGAATGGCAGACAAGACAAATGACCTCTGGACACACTCTATCACGGGTGAGATCGCACTTCAGATCTGGCCAGAGCTAGGCTAGAACCGTACAAAAAGTCTACTCAGTCTAGATAGAAGAATGTTGAGGGTCGCGGTACTCACAAAAATAATTGTTTCAAGGTGAAATTAAATCATAAATGCATGTAACATAAAGTTACTACTTTGCATCAAAACGAAATAAATCGATACTAGAATATAGATAAAATTACCAATATAATGTACCGATATATGTGCCATTCCTTTTTAAATCGTACAACTTTCACGATTTGACGTCTCAGATTCGGTCAAAAATTGTTTAATAAATCCTTTACGTAAAATAAGTTTACACGTGTATCAGGGTTTCTCTCGGAAAAATTTTTAACGGAATACCGTTAGGTCAAAGTTTTGAAAAATGACAAAGTTTTGTCAATTTCTGTGTTACTTAAATCGCAATATCTCGGGTTCAACTGGTCCGATTTAGTTCGTTCTACATCCGTTGGATAGATAATTTACATACTTTAATTCTTTCTGAAACCTCATTTGGTATTAAGTGAGAAGGGAGAGATTTCTTTCCCAATTTTCACTAGTTTGAGTTTTAAAGGAATATCGAAGTTAGACATTCTTGTATAGAAGTAATACCTTACCGACCTGTGTAAAGAATCTTTATGGTCAACAAATAAGTGGTGTATGCCAATATTTATTTCTTAGGTCTTCTCGAGGATTTTAAACATTTGGTCGATGGCAGATTAATTAAGTCTGAAGCTACACTGAGAAAGTCCAATCAGATTGTTTTTTATAGCCTTCAACCTTTCACACAATGCAATAAGTATCCTGCAATGTTATGCTCAGGATACTTATTTCACGATAGTTGGCGCAAATTGTGGAGTCATTATTTATGTGTACGTGGCAGATAATGCAGAGCCTCCAATCATCGAGCATGCTTTCGTCAGACTATAGCCTGCTTATGAGCTGGCGAGCGACCAGATCGCAGCCTCTGGTCGTAAGCAACCTAGCAGCTTTGTTGTTCTTCAATCTTTAAAAGGCCTTTTTCAACAAGTCATGGCTGAGTGGTGGAATATCTGCAACTTCTTTCGTAATTCGTGTGTTTGACAGTTTCTCTTCTGGTGAAATTAGAGCGTCGACATTCAGAAACTTTGCGTCTTCCCTCCATAGCTCAGTACAATCTAGACATCGGTAACCAGATTCCCATGTTCCCACTCAGCCGCTTGATAATTTCAATGAATTTTTGACTCTTAATCCTGCCTCTATTCATCTCTATCTCCTTATACTCGTGCCTTTGTGGATCCCCGTTCAATGCCTGAAAGGACATCTCTCTGTATTCCTTTAGTCTCTGCAGCATTTCTTAACAGCTCGAGTATCACCTGCATGCATGGTTTATCTGTAGGCGGCGGGTTTCTCTGCGGTAGCCTCACAGTACTCCTAATCATACTACTTATTCTTAATTTGGCGGCCGCACACTGGTAACTTCATTCTTTCAGAGCTTTGTCACAGAGCTCTTTTGGAGGCGTCTTCATCGCAAAATGCTACTGTCGGAAGAATTGCCAATTCCTTGCCGACAGGACCTACAGATCAGAAAACGAAAGCGGTAGATACTGAGCTAGGACACCCGTTATCGCAGTCCTTTACTGTTACAGTCCCTTACTGACCAAAAAAACAATTGTGATCTGTGCTTTTCTGCGTGGCAACTGTAATAAATATCACGGGAAGTTCTTTTGGAATTGCCCTGGCCGTCCTTCGAGTTTTCTGTACAGCGCTGATGTCAGCTTTATAGTTATTGAGGATATTAATTTGCTGAATAGAGGCACCTTCATAACAAAGGTGTCGAATATTCCAGATGAATGTCCGTAAATTATTATCCTAGTTTGAGGAATGTTATAGTTATCAGCATTGTGATTGATTTTTTATGTCGGGTCCCAAACCCAACACTCAACCTCTAACCCAAAAAGCTGTCATCACTTACTTCAGCCGCCGATCGATTTTCGCCACATAGAAGACCCCTAAAATACTATTACCAATCATTGAAGACCGAAACATAATCCACAATCATTAATTCGGAATTAGGAAGCACAATTGAATAGATTCATAGGATTGTTGTATTTATCCATTCTGCATTCGAACAGAAAAAGCATTGTACTGCGGCATTCCTCGATATCTCAAGCATTTGATCACATCTGCTAAAATTGCTTGCTTTACAAAATTATAACTACACTCCCAATTAAATACTATTTATTCATCAAGTCCTACCTTAACAACCGATATTTCTTTGTACAGCAGAGGGTGACAGAGTTTAAACGAGGTTGTATGAGCTGTCAAGACGAACACCGTAGTGGTCGACCAATTGAAGTGGCCACGCCAGAAACGGTTAAGAAAATTCAGAAAATGGTATTGGATGATCGGCGGCTAAACATGCGAGTGCTAGGTGAAATTACAGGCATTTCAAAAAGTGCTATACATCGTGTATTAACCGAAAATTTGGAGATGAAAAAGCTGTGTGCATGATGAGTGCCTCGTTTGCTCACAATACAACAAAAACAACGTCGTGAAGATGTTTCTATAGAGTGTTTGACGATGTTTCACAGTAATAAAGCCGAGTTTTTGCTTGATTCGTAACCATGGATGAGAGATGGGTCCACCACTTCACACCTGAGACAAAGCAGCAGTCAAAACAGTGGACTGAAAGGGGAGAATCGTGTTCAAAGAAGGCGAAGACATTCTTTTTCCAAAAAGGAAAAAGAATCAACGGTGAATATTTAATTTGTTGCAGCGTTGAAGTGATGAAATTAAAGAAAAAAGCCCGCATTTGGCGAAAAAGAAAGTGTTGTTTCATAAAGACAATGCATCAGTTCACACATCCGCTATTGCGATGGACAAAATCAATGAGTTAAAGCTCGAATTGCTTCAGCACGAACCTTATTCGCCATATTTAGCTCCTTCGGAATATTTTCCATTTCCAAATTTGAAAAAATGGCTTGTTGGTAGAAGATTTACGAACAATGAAGAGGTGTAGTCTGCGGTAGATGGCTATCTCAATGAGCTTGGCAGTTCATACTATAAACAGGGTATCGAAGCTATAGAATATTGCTCTTGTACCAAGAGTGTAAATTTAGAAGTCCTCTGGTGCTTGTACCAAGAGTACTGGTGTTCAATGTTGTATCTTGGTGCTTGTACCAAGGATAGCGGATAATTGCAAACGAACAGTTTCAACATTTGCTGATAAAATCGAAGTCCCTTCATTTGATAAAATCTTGAGTTGTTATGCAATTTTTTACTACTAAATAATATGAGATAAAATAATATATTTATAATCAAGGTGTTATTCAGTGCAAGTTGCAGAACCTATTTACCGTATGGCGGATGATATAGTCCTCACTGCAAGCGGCAGATTAGCCGACCTTACGCAAAACTCGTTAGACAAAGTTAGCGGATTGGCCAACACCTGTGGTTTAAATGTTAACCCGTAGAGAACAGATGTGATTCTCTTCACCAGAAAATATAAATCCGAATCTTTTTCACCACCCATTCTCGAAAACACAAACCTCGAGTTCAAAGAGGATAAATTTTGGGACTAGTCATAGATAAGAAGCTAAACTGGAAATATCAAAAGCAGAGTCCTGAAGGCATCAGTCCCATACAGCCTTCAAGAGGGTAATAGGCAAGATATGGGGTCTTAAACCAAATGTCATGCACTGGATATACACAGCTATAGTTAGACCTGTACTGTAACATATGGGACCTAAGCCTACTCAGCAAAATACAACGTTCGGCTTGTATAATAATTAGAAGAGTATTAAGAACTATACCAACGAACGCAGAAATAGTGCTTCACCTACTTCTCCTGAATCTGTTCTGGATGCAACCTGTGGCCACAACAAGACTCAGATGAAGAACAGCACATCAGTGTTTGCAACATTAAAGTGGCTATTCCTCGATAATCATTCAAACTGATATAGAGGAACGGGATTGCACCTCCTCAATATTCAAGTTCAACAAGACATTCGCCCCTCATGTACCTGACACAAGAGAATGGGATGAAGGACCTCCAGAACTGGATAAATGGATAAATTAAACTGATCTTCATTGACGGCTCCAAATGGGATGGGGTCATGGGCGGAGGGGTATACTCAGATACCCTAGGAATCAATCTCTCCTTCAGACTAGTCAAGGGAAAAATCTCCATAAGAAATATTGGGATTATCTCTGGAAGCCAGGCTGCTCTCAAAATACTAGGATCGCACATTTCAATATCTAAGACCACTATTCACTGCCGCAGATCTCTCGATAAATTGGCTGAGCAGTATAATATACATCTAATGTGGATGCCAGCTCATAGTGACGTTCCGGGCAACTGCACGGCGGACGAACTAGCTAAAACTTTCCCCTGATTTTACAAGCATGGGCACTCCACCGAGCACCTGTAAGCTAACGATAAGGGAAGAATGGCAGACAAGACAAATGACCTCTGGACACACTCTATCACGGGTGAGATCGCACTTCAGATCTGGCCAGAGCTAGGCTAGAACCGTACAAAAAGTCTACTCAGTCTAGATAGAAGAATGTTGAGGGTCGCGGTACTCACAAAAATAATTGTTTCAAGGTGAAATTAAATCATAAATGCATGTAACATAAAGTTACTACTTTGCATCAAAACGAAATAAATCGATACTAGAATATAGATAAAATTACCAATATAATGTACCGATATATGTGCCATTCCTTTTTAAATCGTACAACTTTCACGATTTGACGTCTCAGATTCGGTCAAAAATTGTTTAATAAATCCTTTACGTAAAATAAGTTTACACGTGTATCAGGGTTTCTCTCGGAAAAATTTTTAACGGAATACCGTTAGGTCAAAGTTTTGAAAAATGACAAAGTTTTGTCAATTTCTGTGTTACTTAAATCGCAATATCTCGGGTTCAACTGGTCCGATTTAGTTCGTTCTACATCCGTTGGATAGATAATTTACATACTTTAATTCTTTCTGAAACCTCATTTGGTATTAAGTGAGAAGGGAGAGATTTCTTTCCCAATTTTCACTAGTTTGAGTTTTAAAGGAATATCGAAGTTAGACATTCTTGTATAGAAGTAATACCTTACCGACCTGTGTAAAGAATCTTTATGGTCAACAAATAAGTGGTGTATGCCAATATTTATTTCTTAGGTCTTCTCGAGGATTTTAAACATTTGGTCGATGGCAGATTAATTAAGTCTGAAGCTACACTGAGAAAGTCCAATCAGATTGTTTTTTATAGCCTTCAACCTTTCACACAATGCAATAAGTATCCTGCAATGTTATGCTCAGGATACTTATTTCACGATAGTTGGCGCAAATTGTGGAGTCATTATTTATGTGTACGTGGCAGATAATGCAGAGCCTCCAATCATCGAGCATGCTTTCGTCAGACTATAGCCTGCTTATGAGCTGGCGAGCGACCAGATCGCAGCCTCTGGTCGTAAGCAACCTAGCAGCTTTGTTGTTCTTCAATCTTTAAAAGGCCTTTTTCAACAAGTCATGGCTGAGTGGTGGAATATCTGCAACTTCTTTCGTAATTCGTGTGTTTGACAGTTTCTCTTCTGGTGAAATTAGAGCGTCGACATTCAGAAACTTTGCGTCTTCCCTCCATAGCTCAGTACAATCTAGACATCGGTAACCAGATTCCCATGTTCCCACTCAGCCGCTTGATAATTTCAATGAATTTTTGACTCTTAATCCTGCCTCTATTCATCTCTATCTCCTTATACTCGTGCCTTTGTGGATCCCCGTTCAATGCCTGAAAGGACATCTCTCTGTATTCCTTTAGTCTCTGCAGCATTTCTTAACAGCTCGAGTATCACCTGCATGCATGGTTTATCTGTAGGCGGCGGGTTTCTCTGCGGTAGCCTCACAGTACTCCTAATCATACTACTTATTCTTAATTTGGCGGCCGCACACTGGTAACTTCATTCTTTCAGAGCTTTGTCACAGAGCTCTTTTGGAGGCGTCTTCATCGCAAAATGCTACTGTCGGAAGAATTGCCAATTCCTTGCCGACAGGACCTACAGATCAGAAAACGAAAGCGGTAGATACTGAGCTAGGACACCCGTTATCGCAGTCCTTTACTGTTACAGTCCCTTACTGACCAAAAAAACAATTGTGATCTGTGCTTTTCTGCGTGGCAACTGTAATAAATATCACGGGAAGTTCTTTTGGAATTGCCCTGGCCGTCCTTCGAGTTTTCTGTACAGCGCTGATGTCAGCTTTATAGTTATTGAGGATATTAATTTGCTGAATAGAGGCACCTTCATAACAAAGGTGTCGAATATTCCAGATGAATGTCCGTAAATTATTATCCTAGTTTGAGGAATGTTATAGTTATCAGCATTGTGATTGATTTTTTATGTCGGGTCCCAAACCCAACACTCAACCTCTAACCCAAAAAGCTGTCATCACTTACTTCAGCCGCCGATCGATTTTCGCCACATAGAAGACCCCTAAAATACTATTACCAATCATTGAAGACCGAAACATAATCCACAATCATTAATTCGGAATTAGGAAGCACAATTGAATAGATTCATAGGATTGTTGTATTTATCCATTCTGCATTCGAACAGAAAAAGCATTGTACTGCGGCATTCCTCGATATCTCAAGCATTTGATCACATCTGCTAAAATTGCTTGCTTTACAAAATTATAACTACACTCCCAATTAAATACTATTTATTCATCAAGTCCTACCTTAACAACCGATATTTCTTTGTACAGCAGAGGGTGACAGAGTTTAAACGAGGTTGTATGAGCTGCCAAGACGAACACCGTAGTGGTCGACCAATTGAAGTGGCCACGCCAGAAACGGTTAAGAAAATTCAGAAAATGGTATTGGATGATCGGCGGCTAAACATGCGAGTGCTAGGTGAAATTACAGGCATTTCAAAAAGTGCTATACATCGTGTATTAACCGAAAATTTGGAGATGAAAAAGCTGTGTGCATGATGAGTGCCTCGTTTGCTCACAATACAACAAAAACAACGTCGTGAAGATGTTTCTATAGAGTGTTTGACGATGTTTCACAGTAATAAAGCCGAGTTTTTGCTTGATTCGTAACCATGGATGAGAGATGGGTCCACCACTTCACACCTGAGACAAAGCAGCAGTCAAAACAGTGGACTGAAAGGGGAGAATCGTGTTCAAAGAAGGCGAAGACATTCTTTTTCCAAAAAGGAAAAAGAATCAACGGTGAATATTTAATTTGTTGCAGCGTTGAAGTGATGAAATTAAAGAAAAAAGCCCGCATTTGGCGAAAAAGAAAGTGTTGTTTCATAAAGACAATGCATCAGTTCACACATCCGCTATTGCGATGGACAAAATCAATGAGTTAAAGCTCGAATTGCTTCAGCACGAACCTTATTCGCCATATTTAGCTCCTTCGGAATATTTTCCATTTCCAAATTTGAAAAAATGGCTTGTTGGTAGAAGATTTACGAACAATGAAGAGGTGTAGTCTGCGGTAGATGGCTATCTCAATGAGCTTGGCAGTTCATACTATAAACAGGGTATCGAAGCTATAGAATATTGCTCTTGTACCAAGAGTGTAAATTTAGAAGTCCTCTGGTGCTTGTACCAAGAGTACTGGTGTTCAATGTTGTATCTTGGTGCTTGTACCAAGGATAGCGGATAATTGCAAACGAACAGTTTCAACATTTGCTGATAAAATCGAAGTCCCTTCATTTGATAAAATCTTGAGTTGTTATGCAATTTTTTACTACTAAATAATATGAGATAAAATAATATATTTATAATCAAGGTGTTATTCAGTGCAAGTTGCAGAACCTATTTACCGTATGGCGGATGATATAGTCCTCACTGCAAGCGGCAGATTAGCCGACCTTACGCAAAACTCGTTAGACAAAGTTAGCGGATTGGCCAACACCTGTGGTTTAAATGTTAACCCGTAGAGAACAGATGTGATTCTCTTCACCAGAAAATATAAATCCGAATCTTTTTCACCACCCATTCTCGAAAACACAAACCTCGAGTTCAAAGAGGATAAATTTTGGGACTAGTCATAGATAAGAAGCTAAACTGGAAATATCAAAAGCAGAGTCCTGAAGGCATCAGTCCCATACAGCCTTCAAGAGGGTAATAGGCAAGATATGGGGTCTTAAACCAAATGTCATGCACTGGATATACACAGCTATAGTTAGACCTGTACTGTAACATATGGGACCTAAGCCTACTCAGCAAAATACAACGTTCGGCTTGTATAATAATTAGAAGAGTATTAAGAACTATACCAACGAACGCAGAAATAGTGCTTCACCTACTTCTCCTGAATCTGTTCTGGATGCAACCTGTGGCCACAACAAGACTCAGATGAAGAACAGCACATCAGTGTTTGCAACATTAAAGTGGCTATTCCTCGATAATCATTCAAACTGATATAGAGGAACGGGATTGCACCTCCTCAATATTCAAGTTCAACAAGACATTCGCCCCTCATGTACCTGACACAAGAGAATGGGATGAAGGACCTCCAGAACTGGATAAATGGATAAATTAAACTGATCTTCATTGACGGCTCCAAATGGGATGGGGTCATGGGCGGAGGGGTATACTCAGATACCCTAGGAATCAATCTCTCCTTCAGACTAGTCAAGGGAAAAATCTCCATAAGAAATATTGGGATTATCTCTGGAAGCCAGGCTGCTCTCAAAATACTAGGATCGCACATTTCAATATCTAAGACCACTATTCACTGCCGCAGATCTCTCGATAAATTGGCTGAGCAGTATAATATACATCTAATGTGGATGCCAGCTCATAGTGACGTTCCGGGCAACTGCACGGCGGACGAACTAGCTAAAACTTTCCCCTGATTTTACAAGCATGGGCACTCCACCGAGCACCTGTAAGCTAACGATAAGGGAAGAATGGCAGACAAGACAAATGACCTCTGGACACACTCTATCACGGGTGAGATCGCACTTCAGATCTGGCCAGAGCTAGGCTAGAACCGTACAAAAAGTCTACTCAGTCTAGATAGAAGAATGTTGAGGGTCGCGGTACTCACAAAAATAATTGTTTCAAGGTGAAATTAAATCATAAATGCATGTAACATAAAGTTACTACTTTGCATCAAAACGAAATAAATCGATACTAGAATATAGATAAAATTACCAATATAATGTACCGATATATGTGCCATTCCTTTTTAAATCGTACAACTTTCACGATTTGACGTCTCAGATTCGGTCAAAAATTGTTTAATAAATCCTTTACGTAAAATAAGTTTACACGTGTATCAGGGTTTCTCTCGGAAAAATTTTTAACGGAATACCGTTAGGTCAAAGTTTTGAAAAATGACAAAGTTTTGTCAATTTCTGTGTTACTTAAATCGCAATATCTCGGGTTCAACTGGTCCGATTTAGTTCGTTCTACATCCGTTGGATAGATAATTTACATACTTTAATTCTTTCTGAAACCTCATTTGGTATTAAGTGAGAAGGGAGAGATTTCTTTCCCAATTTTCACTAGTTTGAGTTTTAAAGGAATATCGAAGTTAGACATTCTTGTATAGAAGTAATACCTTACCGACCTGTGTAAAGAATCTTTATGGTCAACAAATAAGTGGTGTATGCCAATATTTATTTCTTAGGTCTTCTCGAGGATTTTAAACATTTGGTCGATGGCAGATTAATTAAGTCTGAAGCTACACTGAGAAAGTCCAATCAGATTGTTTTTTATAGCCTTCAACCTTTCACACAATGCAATAAGTATCCTGCAATGTTATGCTCAGGATACTTATTTCACGATAGTTGGCGCAAATTGTGGAGTCATTATTTATGTGTACGTGGCAGATAATGCAGAGCCTCCAATCATCGAGCATGCTTTCGTCAGACTATAGCCTGCTTATGAGCTGGCGAGCGACCAGATCGCAGCCTCTGGTCGTAAGCAACCTAGCAGCTTTGTTGTTCTTCAATCTTTAAAAGGCCTTTTTCAACAAGTCATGGCTGAGTGGTGGAATATCTGCAACTTCTTTCGTAATTCGTGTGTTTGACAGTTTCTCTTCTGGTGAAATTAGAGCGTCGACATTCAGAAACTTTGCGTCTTCCCTCCATAGCTCAGTACAATCTAGACATCGGTAACCAGATTCCCATGTTCCCACTCAGCCGCTTGATAATTTCAATGAATTTTTGACTCTTAATCCTGCCTCTATTCATCTCTATCTCCTTATACTCGTGCCTTTGTGGATCCCCGTTCAATGCCTGAAAGGACATCTCTCTGTATTCCTTTAGTCTCTGCAGCATTTCTTAACAGCTCGAGTATCACCTGCATGCATGGTTTATCTGTAGGCGGCGGGTTTCTCTGCGGTAGCCTCACAGTACTCCTAATCATACTACTTATTCTTAATTTGGCGGCCGCACACTGGTAACTTCATTCTTTCAGAGCTTTGTCACAGAGCTCTTTTGGAGGCGTCTTCATCGCAAAATGCTACTGTCGGAAGAATTGCCAATTCCTTGCCGACAGGACCTACAGATCAGAAAACGAAAGCGGTAGATACTGAGCTAGGACACCCGTTATCGCAGTCCTTTACTGTTACAGTCCCTTACTGACCAAAAATCCACATATGTGATCTGTGCTTTTCTGCGTGGCAACTGTAATAAATATCACGGGAAGTTCTTTTGGAATTGCCCTGGCCGTCCTTCGAGTTTTCTGTACAGCGCTGATGTCAGCTTTATAGTTATTGAGGATATTAATTTGCTGAATAGAGGCACCTTCATAACAAAGGTGTCGAATATTCCAGATGAATGTCCGTAAATTATTATCCTAGTTTGAGGAATGTTATAGTTATCAGCATTGTGATTGATTTTTTATGTCGGGTCCCAAACCCAACACTCAACCTCTAACCCAAAAAGCTGTCATCACTTACTTCAGCCGCCGATCGATTTTCGCCACATAGAAGACCCCTAAAATACTATTACCAATCATTGAAGACCGAAACATAATCCACAATCATTAATTCGGAATTAGGAAGCACAATTGAATAGATTCATAGGATTGTTGTATTTATCCATTCTGCATTCGAACAGAAAAAGCATTGTACTGCGGCATTCCTCGATATCTCAAGCATTTGATCACATCTGCTAAAATTGCTTGCTTTACAAAATTATAACTACACTCCCAATTAAATACTATTTATTCATCAAGTCCTATCTTAACAACCGATATTTCTTTGTACAGCAGAGCCACGAACAACCCGATCTCCATGAAAGTTCAGCTGGAATACCCCATATGAATCACCATCAATTGAAAGAGTCACCATAGGCACCTTCGCTAGTGACACTGCTGTCTAGCCGTTGACACTCTTCCACACTCAGCTTTCTTTAAACACCAGAGAGAGAGCTGAAACAAAGTCAGCCCATCTTACACTCACTCTCAAACAAGATACCTGCCCACCAGTCAATCTCAGCAAACAAATATGGCAACGTGAAGAAAGCAAATATATATATATATATATATATATATATATATATATATATATGTATATGTATATGTATATATATATATATATATATATATATATATATATATATATATATATATATATATATATATATATATATATATATATATATGTATATATATAGCAAAAGTCTCTCGTTATAAAGGTCAAAAACTTACACTGGCTCATAAATCGAAACTCCCAAGACTCGATCAACAGCAAATTGCTTTTGTACTGAGCAGTTTTGAAGTCCGTCTGAATATACATACAACATGAACATACCTCCTTTAAAAATCATTTGATTTCACCTAACAGTAATGTACGAAGTAAAGCAGAAAACGAAGTAAAGCAGAAAACGAAGTAAAATGCTAATTATTTAGTTTTCTTTATTAATGTTTACTCTAATAGGAATCTAATGCGACCCTTATCAGACATCAGAAACGCAATCGTGATGACAAATTACTCAGTTTTTTCAAGAAATAAAGAATCATTCTTCATCGCATTATCTGAGACTCTAAACCCATTTAAACCCAATAATATTGGATTTAACTGCGAACCCTATCACCTTCAGAAAATCTTTATATAAAATCTATAATAGGTCTTCTATGATAATGGCCAACATTTAAGGAATGGTTGCACCACTGGGTGTATTTCATAAAAGATTGCAAAATCCAAGCAAACGTGTTCAGTTATATATTTATTGCGGAGTGTAAAGTGTAACAGATTGCAATAAAAAAGTGATTTAGAAGAAAGAAAAAAATAATTAAAGGTTAAATCACATAACCAGAACAATAAACTGCATGATGACACCCTGAATATAAGAATTAAGGTGATGAGTAAATGGCGAAATCGGTTAAATTCCACACCCACCTCCTGTTTTTTAGTAGGGTGCCGCAGCTCAGTGGTTAGTGCGTTCGTCTTCTGATCTGAAGGCCCCGGCCGAAGCATATATTTAATATCTAGAATTGTAAAAACAATTGCAATTGGCAATTCTTCCGGCAGTAAAAATTTGCCATGGAAAAGCATTTAAAAAATAACACTGTGACAAAACTCAGAAAAAACGATGTCACAAGGGTTCTACCGTTCGGAACTGGCTAAGATAAGTAGGCCTCTTCTAATACTGTACAAAAATTTAACACGCACAACAGTGGTAAAAGAGAAGCTC